>RJWM01019812.1:0-38285 GCA_004363535.1 Dasyprocta punctata | reverse complement strand
CACAACATTGGTTGAGCAGTTCCTTTCCTCCCATCAGGAGGATAAGGGCTCCACCTGACTCCAGCTTTCTGTCTGTCTTTATTTTCTTAGCCTCTCGCGGTCCTTCACCCCAAGAACCTTAGGAGCCGCATGGGTCGCGGCAATTTACTACTGTTGTCAGTTTCTTACCATCTTCCCACCATAAGACCTTGTGGTCTATGTCACACATTGCATCCATTTTGCCCATATCCCTGGACCTCAATCCTCCCATCCATAAATTATGGATGAAATATCTGTATTCATTTTCTTGTTAATTAAGTAAGATGGTGCATTAGCTTTCTTGTGTTGGAGGTGCAATACCCAATACCCACAATTTAAAGGAAGAGAGGTTTAATTTGGCTCACAGTTTTAGGAAATTAGGTCCCTGGTCAGCTGCTTCCAAGGCAGAAACTTCAGTGTGAAATGGCATGGCAGATCAAAGACACTCAGTTCACAGCAGTCAGGAAGCACAGTAAAGCATTGCCAGAGAAGAAGGGGCCAGGCACCATATACAGAAAGCAAAGTTATGCCCCCATGACCCACCCAGACACACGCAGAAGTGTGCTCCTCTTGTCCCCTGAAATGACTTTTAAGCCAATCAAATTTACCTAATCAGGCTTAGCTGTCATAGAGGTTATGTACGTGTGAAGGATATTTAAAGTTAAAAATGCTGTTTCATATAAATTTACAATAAAAGCAACTGGCAAGTCAAAAACAATGGCATGTCCTCCTTATAGTGCTGGCTACTCGTGAGGCTGGGGTTAGAGGATTACTCAAGCTTAAGAATTTGAGCTTATGTTGCCTGGGCAACATAGAAAAATCTCATCTCTAAATAAATACATAGAAAAATAGAAGCAATTGTCAACCACATAAAAGGTAGAACCTTTGAATATATCCTTCAGAGAAATGCATCTGTTAAAGCTATTCTCTAGCAATGAATGAGTCCGTGATCTCCAAAGAACCAACAGGACATGTATAGATGTATAAGAGGAAATTTATCTTGAGAACTGACTGACACAAGTACGGAGGCTAAGGAGTCCCACTATACATTATTCACAAGCTGGAGAACCAGGAAATCAGTAGTAAGATTCAGTCCAATGCCTAATGTCTGAGATTTTGGAGTCGCAAGGCTCTTATATCCGAGGGCAGGAGAACATTCATGTTCTATCTCAAGAAGGGAGAGTAACCTGGCTCTTTCTACCTTTGTTGTTGTTGCTGCTGTTGTTGTTGTTGTTCTCTTTGAGACTTCAGCTGATTGGATGATGCCTGACCACACTAGTGAGGGTCATTTTCTTTACTCAGCCTGCTAATTCAAATGCTAACCTCCTCTAGAAGCACCCTCAGAGGCTCATCCAGATATAGTGTTTTACCAGTTATCTGGGCATCTTTTAACCCAATCAAACTGACAAAATAAACTCACTGGAGCCTCATAGTCATTCTGGTCCCTGCCTCAGTCCACTTGTCTCCCTCTCACCCTCAGCCACGTCTGAAATCTCCGTTCAGTCTCACTGCCCAGATGTTCATCTCACTGTGGTCACTGACCCCGCTCCCACATTCGTACCTGTGTTTGTTGTGAAGACCTGGAAATACCCTGTGTCACATTCTGATGCCAGTTTCTGTTCCTTGAAGTTTCAACTTTGCCCTCTGATGTGAACATGAATGTCCTAGAGCCTTTCTGCCTAAATTCTTCTTTTTTGCCCAACTTTCAACATAGAGAACAACTCCGTTGTTATGCATTTCTTGTAACTACAGATCAAAGATAGGAGACAGAGAGTTTGACTTTTACCCAGCTCATGTGAACCAGAGTCATTTTTCAAGTTATAAAACTGAAGTTTTCAACTGAACGAAGGAGGTGTGATATGCAATATCACAGACAAGGATTTTGTTTATCTTTTAAGGTGTCTTGACTCATCACACAAGAGGAACTCATAGCTCAGTATAGCTAAAGTTTATAATTGCAGTAAGAGTTCACTAACTTGAAATTGATTGCGAATCAAAATATCGTAGCAACCAGTGCAAAAAAGCATGAGACTGTACTCAGCCTAATACCATAATATTCATTGAATGATAGACTAAGAGTTTCAACACATTATTTTTCAGTCAAGTTTTTTTAATAATTATTCATAATGCATCTCTGGATAAAGAAGTCAACTTCCTGGGGGCCTTAGTTTCTTCATTATAGAATCAGCATTTTTCGTGGTCCCTTCTGGATCTCAAATTCTCTTCAATGCAACAAAATTAAAGCTTGCTTTGTGCATCATCAAGGAAACAGAGGTTTCCTTCAGTTCTCTGCTCCACTGTCTCCTTATTAGAATGAGAAAAAAAATATTCTTGGCTTTTAATAACCGTATAGGAAATAGTATCTCTCTTTTCCCATCACTCTCAACCCTGTTATTCTATTTTTTCCTTCATAACATGCTTATATACTTACCTATTATCCATTTATTCTATATCCCCTGCCACAAGGGTCTAAGATTGGAAATCTTTCTGCTCTATTTGTGCTACATCTCCAACACCCAGGACAATGCTGCACATATAATACTGATTCAGTGTAAAGCCACTGAATTAACATGAGACTTAAATGAGCTATAGAGAATATAACATGAGAAGAATATGTGCCTGATTTAAGAACTTGGGCTTGTCAAGTATTCTTGACCCTGTTTCAAAATTATTCATTTGCTATATGAAATTAATGTAGTCAAGTACAAACCATTCTTCTCTTTTTTTAACTAATCAGATGCCTCTGAGCATTTTATTTTCTGCTGAAGAACTGAATGTTTTGATTTTTAAAGTTTTTTAAGAGGAAAAAGACACATATAAGAAAAGCAAAAGAGACAAACGAATAAAGCAAATGCACAACAGTAACATTATAGGTTTATAAAACAGGATGATAGAAACTTGACAATGGTTACAATATTGCATATCATTACCTTCAAAATGGTTGTTTACATTAACAGATATAGGCATATAAAATTGATCTAATCATATGAGTATTAACTGTTCTTTCTCAATAACTAATACATTCAGCAGTATGTTCATTTTAGTTACCTTACATGTACATATATACAGATTTATATCTTTTTCCTTTTCCCTTCCCTCTTTCCCCTAGATTCCATCTCACCCCAGAAAGAATGGCCAAGATTAACAAATCAACCAACAACAAACGCTGGAGGGGCTGTGAGCAAAAAGGAACTCTTCTCCACTCTTGGTGGGAGTGTAGACTGGTGCAACCACTGTGGAAATCAGTGTGGAGATTCCTCAAGAAGCTAGGATTAGAGATCCCATTCGATCCAGCTATCCCACTTCTGGGCATTTTCCCAGAAGAATTGAAAACATCATACCACAGTGATATTTGTGCACCCATGTTTATAGCAACCCAATTTGTAATAGCCAGATCTTGGAAACAACCCAAGTGCCCATCAATCAAAGAATGGATAAAAAAGATGTGGTATTTTTATACAATGGAGTACTACCTCAGCTATCAAGAAAGATGGCATTGAGACTTTTATAAGTAAATGGACACAACTAGAGACCATACTCATAAGTGAGATAAATCAAACCCACATGTGTAAATACCACATTGTTTCCCTAGTGTAAGAAACTGAAAAAGTATATATGATCCAAAATCTACAATAAATACTATGTAAGGGTAAAAAATGCTCAAGGAGCAAAAGTTACTGGGAAGGGAAAAGGGGGAAAGAGGAAAAGGAAAAGGAAAACATTCTTCTCTTTTCTTTAAACCAATTCCCCTAAAAAATCTCCTTGGCAATGCTTTGCCATCCTTTTCCTAATTATTCTTCATCTTGAAAGTAATCAACTATACACATTTATTGTAATGATTAGAATTCAATTTTATTTGTTTAAACTGATTTCTCTAGTTACAGTATTCTAACCCAAAGTGTTTGGTAGCAGATAGTTTGTCACATGCCATCCTTCTGTACCGTGGGAAGACATGTTTTAGGACACAGTATTAAGTATTCCTGTTCTATACTGAGACTTCCCAAGATTGAATCCTGGCTCTGCTATTGATTAGCTGTTTGATTTGGGGACAAGTTACCTAGCCTCTCTGAATGCATTTTTTCCTCTATGAAATGGGGATGGTAATTATTCTGGTTCTTCTCCTGTTAGTCCTTGCTATCCTCTACCCAGCTTGGTATCTTGGGAAGTTGACTCTCAGACCTCAGTCCCTTGGCTGCCTGGGGTTAGAACACAGGAAGGACCTGGCAAGAGATCCACAAGCAGTAGGAAAGAGGTTGGAGTGTACGCTCTCCGGTTCCTCCCTCCTTAGCAGGATGTTGGCTGTGACTTTCTTCCTTTACCTGTGGCCAAAACACCAAATAAGTAGCCTCTCTGTCACAGCTAAAGGCTGCACCAAGCTGCGGTGATTCTGCCCTCTCCTCTTGCCCCATCAGGCCTGGGATGCTAACAATTTCCTGTTCCTGTTAGTGCCAGATGTATCATATTTCTTGAAGATTCCTTTAATCCATCCACACTTGTGAAAGGAGTGTCCTCATTAAAATCACTTCAGTTAATCCACTGAGCCGTGCTCTCTGCTTTCTGCCAAATCCTGACCAAAGAAACATAAGTGCACTGCAGGCACAAAATGGATGGACACATGGAAAGCAAAAAGAATGTTTCCAGGACTTTGTAAGTTTTCAACTCATTTAATTATTTTCTACGTAAGTCAATGAGGAGAAATTATGCAAAACAGCACATTTTAGCATATGTGAAATATACTGGCTAGAATTTATGTACTCTTGGCCTATGGCAAAGCCCAGCATTGTATCCAATCTTTTGTTTAAGATCTGGAGCAAGTTAGAGACTTCATTCTGTCTTCCCTACAGTGGGATCAGCTCTCCTGCCACAGTCCCTCATCCCCTGAAAATGTAGTCAGGTTGCAAATTCAACACCATGTCCTCATTGGTCGGGAGTTGCCCTGCTCTGCACATTTGCTGTGATGCTAAAGCCACCCAAAACACATGGGTGAAGGCCTCAACCTCGTAGTGGCAGCCCCCTACCCTCACTTGTGCCTAGCCGCAGCTTCCAAACAATGCAGTTTCAAAGAACATCCACACAGCGGCCACATCCACTGGGCCTGGGCTCCCCCAGTGGAGGTATATGGCTCTGGGGCTAAGGCTGGACTATGTTGGGGAGTCTCATTTTTAGCTATACCAGGAGCCCTTCTCTAAAACAGCAACTCTTCTCCTATGCCATGCTGCCGTTGTCATCTCTCTTGTCTGATGATGGCCTTTCTCATCCTTTTCCCCATGTAAAGGAGCTGTCTCATAGTTCCTCTGCCCTGCATGTTACTTTGTCTCTAGCTCAGAGGCAGCCTGGGGAAAGTGGTTGACAAGAGTTTGATGAAGGGAAGACAAACCAATATTGCATTAATAAGACAAAAAAACTCCTTATGACTCCTATGAATGCTGTGAGAATGATCGATGATATACCTGACAATGACAAATAAAATACCTAAACAATAGACACTTACACAGGTTAATAAGATGGGGTGCTAAAGCCAGATACGTGGTGTCCAGCTATTCATAGCAAGGGGCCCTTTCTTGGTTTAAGTCCTATAGTCACCATTTCAAAATTCATAATAATTTGTGAAGAAAGGAATTTTGTGCATGTATTTTTACTCTACATTGGGTTTACTTTGTTTTTCAAATCACTGATGAAATTCTGTAACTGACTCTCTCTCTCTCTCTCTCTCTCTCCACTTTATTTTATTTTATTTTATATTTTATTTTATTTTATTGGTACTGGGGATCCAACTTACAACCTCATACTTGTCAGGCAGGCACTGTGTTGCTGAACTGTATCCTCGTCTCTGACCATCTCTTTTGGTATCAAACATGGAGTCATCACCAGCTATCTAAAGGAAAATGAGATTCTTAAAAGAGGGCATCTGGTGTTAAGACCATATTTTTCAATTAACAAATATCTGCCAAAGAACATATATGAGTTAAGAACTGTGCCAATGTCTCTTTGAATCTAAATGTCCTGCTTTGCAGCTCTGGGGTGAGCTGATTCACATGTGACAGCATTGGAGCTGACCTTGCCATGAACTGTTCAGTCAGATCTGTGGTATCTGAGTCTTGGGGAAAAATTAGTTTCATATTTCATCACAGAACTGTGACTTGGATTTGTAAAGTGAATCATATAAATTCAGTTAGACAAACATGCAGTTAAAATTCTCCAATTTGGATTTCAAAATCCAGGAACACCATACCAAGTTTGGTATAACTTTCAGGATGATGCTTCACTTTTTCAGGATCCCAAGTCCACAAAGTTGAAAATGCAAAGAATCATGCAGCACTGTGACCTCCTTGGAATAGTAGTATACACCCATGAGGGGTGCTTTGACCTTAAGGGAGGATGAAGGAGTAAAAACAGAGCATAGATTTAGCCATTTAAGGAAAAACTGATTCTGACAGGCATCAGAGAAGGCAGGACTGCTTCCCACACATGCTGATGGTGGCCTAATAGTATGTGCACCCTGTGGAAATGCTTCTTGCTTATTCCACAAGGATAGTTGCCTCCAAATGACCCCACCCACCCACCCACACACATAACTGGCCACAAAGGCATCATTTAGCACATGCTTCTTTCTCTGATGAGACATGCTTCTTTCTCTGATAAGGTTCTTTTTCCTTCTGTGAGTCTTACATGTTTCTCTGAAATCTAACAGGGGTAAATTGAGCAGAATTTAGAAGCATTGATTTTGTGGTAAGGGGTGGGCTTTACTTGGTAAAACTGTACCACTAAGTCAAGGTACTTTCTTATATGTTAATAGACACACATATACACAGAGCCAACATACACATCACAAGTTAATAACATCTCTAAGGCATAATAAGAAAGAGAATTAGGGCCCATATGGTGGCAGAGAGTGGGGAGTTCATAGAAAAGTAGCTCTCTGTTTGTATAAATACTTCTAAAAATAAAAAGGCTAATGTTCATGTCTATTATTTATAAGTTCTCCTGGATTCCCATTAGGCTTTAATCAATTCAAAGTCAGTGCTTGACACAGAGTTGGTCTCAGTGTGAGTTTAGGCTAAACAAATGAAATCGAAGTTCCCATCAGCAAGGCTGAAACCATATAACAGTTTTTCTCCTTCACATTGTCTTTAACGTTCTAATACAACTGAATAAAACTGTTTGAGGAGAAGAAATAGACATAGAGTGTGGTATATCCTGGTTGTCAAACTCTCCCAAGTTCTATCCCTATATGATAGGCAAAGAAAATGCCTAAGCAAGATCACATTGTTGCAGAGCATACACAATTTATGGACTAGGTACTGAGAAATAAAAAAGGACACAAACCCAGATAGATATAAATCATGGAATCCCCACAGAAGGATAGAGTAGAAAGCTCTCATGAGCCAAAGGTCATCGATGAGTCAAAGATGCAAAAACATCACCATGATGATTGCCAAGCTATGTTTACTGCAAGTACATTATGATCAGACTTTGAAGTTTGCTGTAATCTACAGTGGAAGGTGGGTGCTACTACTTTGTATGCTATTGAACTTTCTGATAAGAGGGAGTGCAGTACATATTTGCTGGCTGGGTGGATTGAGTGGGCAGGTCTATGAGAATCTGTGTGTTTATTATTAGAAATAGTAATTTGTTACTACATATTCATTCTTGTCGTAAGACTAGAGTTTCCTGCCCTGGGTCAGAAGCAATGGTCACAAGTTCATATTGTCAGTGAGTAATTGCACTTCTCCTCTATGTCACCATAGTGTTATTTATTTCACCCTCCTAACTTTTATCCTTTTTCTTCCCTAAGAGAGAAGGTATTATCACAGAGTTAGAGGTCAAGTTTATTTTACCTGAGAAGTGAGAAGGAAAAATGATCCACCTGTGTGCCATCTCTTTCCATCTTCTCTGTCCCATCAACTCACAATTCCTATGATCTCTGTTTTGTCCAGCCTCTCAGTGGCCATCTTCTCTTTACTCCTTCTTGCTTTCTTATACTTATCTCCTCTCCTTCTGACAGGTATACCATACTTAATATAGGTATTGTTGATCAAGATGAATAAAAATGTCATGTGAACAACAATTACATTTTATATTTTCCAGTAGATTTGGTAATATGGGTTTTTGCTGTTGTTGTTGTTGGGTTTTGCGGGGGGAGTTCTTTGCTTATTTGTTTGTTTGTGTTTTCGGAACAGGGTCTCCCAATGTAGTTCAGGCTAGCCTTGAACTCAGTATGTAGCCCAGGCTGGCCTCAAACTCACAGCAATCCTTTTGCCTCGGCCTCCCAAGAGCTGGGATTACACCATCGCACCTGACAATTTGGTAATATTAATAGTAATTTTTTAATATAATTTTTGGCACCAACTTCCTTTTTCTAACATTCTGGAATACATTTCTTGGTCAGTTATATTACTTCCAAGATTGCTCAAAAAACTAAAAGTAAGCCAGTCGTGGTGGCACACACCTGTAATCCCATTACTTGGGAGGTTGAGGCAGGAGGATTGTTGAAAGTCCGAGACCAGCCTGGGCTACAAAGTGAGCTCAGAGCCAGCCTGAACTGCATAGCAAGACCCTGTCTCAAAAAGAAACCCCCCCCAAACAACCTAAACTAAAAGTAGAAATCCCACTCAACCCAGATATTCCCTATGTAGATATCTTCCCCAAAGATTTGAAGACAGTATATTATTGTGATACGTGCATACCCATGTTTATAGTAGCACAATTCATAATAGCTAAGTCTTGGAAGTAGCCTACATGTCCATCAACAAATGAACAGATAAACAAAATGAGATATTTATACACAATAGAATACTACTCTGTCATAAAGCAATATAAACTTGAGTCATTTATAGAATAGATGTTTCTTGAGGCCATAATGTTAAATGAAATAATTCAAACATACAAATTTAAATACCAAATGATTTCTCTTATAAGATATTCAAAATATAAATAAAAAGCAAAATAAAAGATAAATAATAAGAAAAAGAAAGGAAGATTTTTACAAAAGGGAAAGGGACCAACAGATGAAGAGAAGAGGAGAAAGAAGAGTATAAGAGGATGAAAAAAAATGAATTAAAATGTGTTATGTACATGCACCAACTCCCCACAAGGAAAGAATGTAATTATTATGTGCTGCAAACATGTGCTAATAAAAATAAAAACTGAAAAAAAGTTTCTAGTATCAAGATGTTACTCTGAAGCCATTTCATTTTTCTTCACTACCATAGCAATTATTACACTGGTAACAGGAGCAATAAGCACAACAGAAGTTGTTGGGGTTGGTAAATGTATAGACTTTACCTAGGACAGCAAATTCAAGTTGACCCTACTAGATTGATAACAGGCCAACAAAAGGAAAGAAAATATTTTTAGATAGAAGAAATAATAAGAAACAAAGAAAAAACTAGAAATAGACTAGTATAAAAGGGAGACTAGAAGTAGACTGGTATAAGTGAAACTCCAGGTAGGACAGCAGAGGTAGATGAAGACAACAACCATCTGTATTAGCCATCTTGAAGACCAAGCCAAAGATTTGACCTTGATCTTTGACTTTGCCAGAGTGATTTTGTTTATTTATTTATTTATTTATTTATTTTGCAGTACCAGGGGTTGAACTCACAACCTTGCAGCTGCCAGGCAGGCACTTAAGCCACTGAGCCAAACCCCTGAACCTGGTTTTTTTGAGGCAGGGTCGTACTGTGTAGTTCAGGCTGGCCTTGCTTACATTGTAGCCCAAGCCAGCCTTGAACTCACAACACTTCACCTACCTCAGCCTCCCGAGTGCGAGTGCTGGGATTAGAGGCATGCACCACCACGCCCGGCTTGGCCAGAGTGATTTTGGATGCAAGCATAGAAAATCACTCGAACTACTACAAGCCAAATAAAGCAAGGTAACAAGGGAATCTGGAGGACCTCAAAGGCAGAATGGGCAGCTGGATCTCCCCTAGGCCTGGAACTTTCTAGTCTTGATCCCACACCTTACCATGTACTTTCTTGTCTTGGCTTTTTCTGCAAATCTATTTCATTCTTCTCTCCTCACAGTAGATTTTACTATTTCCTTTAATATGTTGTAAAGCAATATACCTCACAACTCACTCTTTTATACCTCTTCAGTACAAATAGCAGAAGCTGCCAACAGCTTTGGCTTCCAATTCCAAATTTCCATGAAAAAGAATCTGCTTGTCTATTACATGCACAATAGAAGAAGTATTGTTACATGGAGTAAATATGGCTCCTGGAAAAAGCATCTCTCAGAGGTGGAATGTGCAACTACAGGCTGGGCAGATGCACTAAAGGATGTCTTTAGTAGTTTTAAAGCCAGATGAATGTTTTGGAGATGGGAGAGGACATAATTAAAGAGATCTTTGGAAGCTCCAACAAAATGCAGGATGAATTGGAAAGGCAGATCCTGGAGGCAGGAAGAACAAAGAACAGCTATTTAAATCTAAGCACTGAAACCTTGAAATGATGTGGCTATGGTCAAACTGATCACTATTTGTAGGAAAAAAAAAAAAAGAAGGAACTTGGTTCAGCAAAAATAACATGTTACTTAGTCATAGAGGGACATTTCTTAATTCATAACTCAGAGTCAAGCCTGAGCCGTTTGATTTTATTTGCTACTTTTATGTTGGTGGTTGATCTCAATTTACCCAGTGGCTGCCCAGCTTCCTGCTTTGAAGTTAGAATTTGGATAACCTAAATTAATAGGGGGAAACCCATAAAATTAGGTAGGTTCCATACTGTCCTCCTCTAACTACTACATTGAGAATTATAAATTCTCATTCCCTGTAGCTGGGCAAAATGTGTTTTTTCATCTGTTGCTAGTTAATTTTATAGGTTAGCTGAGGTCATAGTTGCTGGTCTAAGCCCATGCATGGGATACTCAGTTTCCTTCTATCCCTTACCCACAAACCAGATCTTCCTGAGGCTCCATCCTCAGGTTCAACTATGGGATGGTTAGGAGGGCAAAACCAAAGTTCTACACTGATATTTTGGAAAAAATTAAAATGCCACCACGCTTCCAACATCTTCAGTTTTCTCTTGCTTCTGAGATGATCTGCTATTCCTTTCACTTATGAAACCATTACTCAGGATATTCCTCTGTGGTGTTCTGGCCTTCATATCTAGATGTCATAATTATCTCTCTTAGGCTCAGACTTGTTTTCATTAGAATAGAATAATATTGCCATAATATCCTCTTCTATTGTGAACTCTGTTAGGATGGGGCAGAAATTCTCACTTGAGTAATTTAAACAAAAACATGGTAGGGCCTTATAGACCACAGAGTCCAAAGGTGAGGGAGTGTATCCATTTGTTACGGCTGCAATAACCAAATACCACACACTGGGTGGCTTAAACAATAGGAATGCATTTCCTCATAATTCTGGAGGCTGAAAGTCTGAGATCAAAGTGCTGGCAGGTTTGGTTTCTCTTAAGGCCTCTTCCTTGGCTTACAGATGGTTGCCTTGTTTGTGTGCCAACATGCCTGGGTGTCTGTGTCTCCTAATCTCCTTTTCAGATTATAAGAGTCAGACTGGATTGGGGCCCATTTTGTGACTTCATTTGATCTTTGTGACCTCTTTAAAGGTTTCACCTCCAACTACGGGCATATTTTAAAGTACTGGGGATTAGGCCTTCAAAAAATAAATGAGAGTGGGGACCACATCTAGGTCCGTAATAGCGAACTCTGGGGTTGGTTATTTCAGAAGTTCAGTTATATGCTCAGGCTCCAGATGATGTCATCTCTGCTTGGTCATCCTTAATGGATGACCAATCCTCAGGCCAGCTCTTCTCATTTTGTAAAATGATGATTCCAGGCATCACATCCAGACATGACAAGGCCTAGTAGAATGAGGATCTATCTCTTCCCCCTGTATCCTTCCTTACAAAGCTTTCAAAGGGCCCAAAGTATAGACTCTCCTTGTCTCTCTGGCCAGAATCTCTACATGTACACATCCAGCAGCACCAAAAGGAAAAGAATAGCATGATTGGCTTGGGATAATTACAATTCATCCCCCAGACTTGGATCAAACTTCAAGGTCTGCCCCAACAGTTTATTCTGTTCCTCCTCTGGTGATTGCTATTCTAGGATCCACTGTTAAAGCCAATCTTTGTACCTGGAATAAAGGGCCCTATGAAGAGCTCTGTTTGCCTGAGCTGACTCACCAACAGTAGGCAGTTTCCCTCAGCTCTGTCTTTTCTTCCCTATCCACTGTGCCCTACTCCTAGTTTAGCTGTGTCATTTAAAAATAACCAGCATCTACTTAACTAGCAATCCACATCTCAGTGGGCAGAATATATAATCATGCTTCCCCTTGCTAGCCATTTTGCAAATGTGTATCATTGAAAGCAAAAAGAACTGGATAAGATAATATAAATTACTCTGTGTGCATTCACTGCCATATTAAGAAAATAATTTGAAAGCTATTTTGTGTCATATAAATTGGTGGGTTCCTGTTAGGACATTCTTTAAATGTGTTGGCTATGCATTCTGGATAACATTCAGAAGCTATTCTTATACTGAAGATAATTTATTTAAGTTAAAAGTGTTTTTTACTTTCTTGTTCATCTCATTCTTACATTTCATGCATCAACAAGAAGAATCAGACTCTTCTGGTTTTCAACCAGACCATGTAAGGAGAATTTAAAAATCTAATACATGCAATGAAAAGCTCACGATCTACTTTTAATATTCCATGACTTTCTTATTCTTTCACAATTTCATTCATTTATTTGAGTTATAAATCGCTTCCCTTCCAAAACATAAAGGTTATTTTGTTTTGCTTTTTGAAGAGCAAACAGCAATGTGTGAGTGAATAGCACAGAAGGAAAGCTTTCTTTCTGTTCTAATCTCTAGTTAATATTACCAAATTCTTTGTAAGTATGAGCTTGCTGTGTCTCTAATCACTTATTCAGTTTTGCTTTTCCTACAAGAGCTCTCCTTGGTTGCATAAACACTATGCTAGATTTGAGTCTTACTTACAATGGGTAATCAAAAAATATAGTCAACTTTTCAATTTAAAAATTTATGACAGTAAAAGACACATTGCCATTAATTCTCTCGAAATACTTCCCCTTGCTTCACACACATTTATTCCCGCATTCTCCCTACTTTCTTAAACATTTCTGGAAGTCCATTTCTGTATCCATGCTGTGTGATCAAAAATACAGTGAACTCTGTTTCTGAGTGCTAGTCAATGGAAAAGTAGGTGCATAAACATGTTATGCTGTGTTCTCATCTGTTATTCCCCAGATCTGACACAAGGAGACTTCTGAATCTTCCCCAAAGTCAAAATGACCATAGAGGTAAACGTTTTTAGTCAATTCAGTACACAATGGCAGCCACACGAACACAACTATAAAGATACCCATGAAAGAGGATTTCTAGAAGTGCTTCAGAAAGCAACAAGAATGATGAACTCAATATGTTCAAAATTAGGGTGAATATTTTGAGGGTTATTAATAGCACTATGTCTTTTACTATAATAAATTTTAAACACACCACATTTTTTTCAATCACAACTAATATGTACCTATATTTTTTTTCATCCACATCAGCTAATCATAGCTTTAACTTTCTGCTTTGGGCATTTGCCTCTGATAAGAATGAAGTAGAGGAATGAGAAAAAAACTTCCTCTGAAATTAATTGAGCTAGAATCACAAGAGGCACTAGTCACTGCTCTTGTGGCTGGTGAGCCATATGGCAAATGAGAGGAAGTGGTCAGAACTGTAGGGAATCTGGGAACTAAGTCATAGGTTTAAGAAATCAAGGAGATTATCCTTGAGAAAAGAAGAAATGAAAACTTTGATAACTGCCATAAAATGTTTTCATGGCGAATAAAGTACAATCATAATAATAGTAGCTAAATTCTATTGAGCACTTACTCAGATGAAGGCTCCAAAGAGGTAAATCATCTTAATCATGAAAAACACAGGCATCTAAGTGAAGAAGGGATTCTCTGTTAAGTTACTTCCCTGTCTGACTCTGAAGGATTCAAATGCAAGCCAGGTCCTTGTCTGTCACTAAGGCCCCAGAAAAGCCTTCTCATTTGAAGTGACATTTGAGCTAGATGCTTTTTAATATTTCTATTTCATGTTGCATCTATGATCCCTTACCAGTCAGGAAAGCTTTTTGATTCATAACATTTTCTTAGATAACATTTAATCTAATCTCCTTGACAGTATAGAAATATCTTGTCCAGCACCTTGAATGCCCTACCTCCTAGATTAATAATTCTGAAAAAAAGCTTGTTCTCTTATTCATTCATTCTGTTTACATAGATGCAATGAACTTCTAGATGGTCTACATTCAGGGAAGAATTCCAGAAAAAAACAATAGCTGAAATGAGTTCAGCCTACCAAACATTCCAGCTGGACAAAAAAATAAGTAATCTAGACAGAGGTAGCAGAATGACCAAGGAGTCAGACATGGAACAAACACTGAGACAGAGTAGGATCTTGATGACCCACATCAATGTGCTGAAAGATTTGGAGATCTGTCTGAGGATTTAACTCAGTGGCTCAAGTGCTTGCCTGGTAAGCACGAGGTCATGAGTTTGATCCCCAGTACCAAAAAAAAAAAAAAAAAAAAAAAAAAGATTTGGAGATCATCTTGTAAGGAATGGGAGGCTATGGTCATGAATTAATAATAATGCTCACTGGAATCCACTGCACTGTCTACTTTGCCCAATGGACCTAGCCAGGTGCCTTTTCCTGTCTCCTTCTAGTGTTCCCATGGCCAATCAGACAATTGGAAGAGAGACGATCTGTAGTCCATCAGATATACAGCCCTTTCTCCTCCAGCTTACGTGCCATAGTCATTATGTCCAAAGATAAACCTTGTTACTCCACTAGACTCTTACAAGATTAGACTTTGTGAATAATCTCCTTAACTTTCCTCCTGGATCCTGAACTGTTATTTCTTTGAAAACTAAGTATGACTTCATCTTAAAAGATAGACTGAAAATGAAGTTACATGAAAAGCATTGTCTTAGTGACATGTATTGTTGCAAACTAGGTAGAACAGAAATTTGGTAATTTAATGATCCAAGTAATTGTATAACTGATAATTGCAAAACAGATTGAAAAAAGCCCCAGCAAAGATTCTTACACTGGCCTGAAATGAGTGAATCAGGATGACTTCATGGGTTATTTCACTTCTAATTTCTTGATTGCAGGCTAATTTCAATAAAGAGTGCACTGGGCAATTACTGAGGCAATCACACGTTTGAGTTACTGCCTTTTCAGTGTCTACAGTGGAGTGAAGAGGCGAATCACATTTTATTACGGAGCATTTTGTCTGATAGAGCTTCAATACATTCTACTGTGGAAATGTCAAGCACAAGGGAAAAAAAAATCCTAAAGAAGCCAAAGTACAGGAAAAATAATAGAAAAAATATCCTCTTCCTACAAATACCATTACATCTTCCAAAATATCTTTAATGTATATGTGGATGCTTTAAAAAAGATGGTTTCAAAATACATTTTCAGCCTGATTTAATGGAATATAGTAAAGCATTTTTCTCTTCCTTCAAACTAGCAGATGTGTTGCTTAGATCTTATGTTAGATCTCTCAGTTGTGAACCAATGCATAAAAATAGCATTCCACTCTAGAGCTGGGACTAGGCCAATTGAGAAAATAAGGAAATGACTCACAGGAGAGTCTGAGATACTCTGCACTGTAGAATTTATGTTATACCCCCACAGATACTCACTCCAGAACGGACTTGAACAAGAACTCAAAAAAGCATAAAATGGCATACATATATCTATGTACAGGATTTCAGAGAGTATCCAAAAGAGTGAAATACTCAAGTGGTAAAAACTCATAATCAGGGTGAATGTTTCCCCATGCAAACCACATCCTATAACTTCATTGTGTCAGTAGATTTTTCCAAGGCCCCTGCAAATTATTTTTACTCCAAAGGTGAAGGAGGCTCTTGGAATGATAATTTGAGTTTAGCATCTCTCCCTTTAAGTCTTTTGGACTGAGTTGTTAACTGATAGCTACCAAGTTTCCCTTTGACAAGAAGGGTGAACTCCAGCTCAAAACATCTGTAAATAGTAGAAGCAGTGAAAGAGAAAGTGACAACTATCTTCCATTATGTTAAAGAAAGTAACAATGAGGATTCAAAACACCAAACCTTGAACCTACGTGTCCTTGGTGTGGTCTACAGAGATCATAAAGCTGTTCTTTGAGTGGAGTTTTTTTTTTTTTTTTTTTCCCTAAGAGCTGGGGATCCTATTCAAGAGAAACAGTAGTCTAGGATAAATTGAAAGTGAAGACTGGGCAGCCTCCTTTTTATGCACTAGGAAAAAAAAAAAGACTTTCTTCATGCTAATTATGATGCAAACCTCAATTAAATGTAATTGGCATGAAGCGAAATTAGACCATTGGGAGAAAAGTGAAAATAAACATGACTCAGGTGGGAAAAACAGGGAGAAAAGCTAAGTAAAAAATTACTAATGGGAAAGGAAATGTGTTGGAGTTGTTTCAAAGGAAACTAAGGCAATGTGAGTACTCTCTTAAAGCAAAACACATAGGAAAGGCACTAAAAAAGAAAACAAGAGTGTGTGGAAAGGAACAAAAAAGAAGGGACAATAAAGGGCCAGGGACAAGAAAATAATGTATACTGTTATTAGTGAAAAAATGGTAAACTCATATTTAATGCATTTTTAAAAGAATGAGCCATTGTATCCTGGGAATGCTAAGACTGCCTACTGTAGAGATTATATAACCCACTACATTTTTGTGTAGGAAAATAAACAAACCACTGACCCAAACCACTACTCACTGAAAATGCCTGCTGCCCTACTTGTGAGTAACAGCTATTCCTGACATTAGAATGTGTTTCTGGAGTTTCATGTTTGACTTGCAGGGCAGAACTATCTGCAAAGGATTTTGTACATCACATATCCACTTACCATAAAGCTTCTATGTGATCTATAATCATTTGTCAGAATTCTGATCCTACCCTACATGTATCACCTCTGTGGTTCAATAATAAACTCTTTGCCTATTAAAAACATAAATGCGAAGGCTCCTGTGATGGACTGAGTCTTTAAATTCCAGTTGCACTTCTGGTAGATGTAATTTTTTCCAGAATCCCAGGTACATATTACTTAATGGAAGGGAATTACATATGATTTCTGCAAAGAGTAATGTGATACACAAATGGATTTGGGAATTATGAGGCTCAGTGTAAACATAGAAGAGAACTGAGCTGAAATTTTTTGTGTGTAAGGGAAGCCAAAAGTCAAAGAACTCCCTTTTGAACAGTCATAGTATAGATCCGCTGCTTCTCTGTGTGATAAAAAGAAAAAAACTTAAGGGTAACTGGAGTGGGAACACAATACTGAAACTAAACAGGCCAATAATGACTACTGATTGAATAAGAAGCAAAATAGGAGTGTTGTTTAGATTTTCAAATTATAGGACAAGGTTTTAGTGTAAATTTTTATAAAACCTGATCCAGCATCATGTGACCACACTGCTATTTATAACTATAAATTGTAATTACAAGCAAATGGAATGTTTGGGCAACCTCTTGGCAGTAATATCTTCAGGATGGTTTTTTTTACTTACACAGGTTGCCTAGACTACAAATGGTAAAAACTACCAACATTCACACCCTTATCCAGTTGATCCTCTGCAACTCTACAAATCACATGAGAATTAGGAAAGAGCCTCTAGGTGTGAATCACCTCTCACCTACCCACAAAACTGAATCTTCATAGAACCCTGAGAACACTGCTTGAATTCTGCTGATATAAATGCAGATTGGTACAAGAGATCTGCGAGGCAAATGCACAAGCATTTCTCAATATAGTCACATCATTTACTCAAAAAATACTTCTGGAAAAATTATTCTGAAGCAGTAATCAGGATGATTGCAAAAATTTAGCTCTGTGCCTGTTCATCATAGAACTGTTTCAACAGTAAGAAGTGAGAATCAATCTAATTATCAAGCTATACAGGTTATACAGTATAAATTCTATTAGAATCATGAGGTAGATTTAATGTGCTAAAGAAATAGAATATGTAATGACATAGGATGATGCTCTCAAAACACTAAATGAAGCTAGGCATAATGGTACATTCATGTACTCTCAGAATGGATGTAGGAGGCTGAGGCAGGAGGGTTGCAAGTTTGAGGCCAGCCTGGGCCACTTAGCAAGACTCTGTATTAAAATTAAAAAAAAAAATACAAAGGTCTGGGGATGTAACTCAGAGTGAAGAGCCTGGGTTCAGTCCCGAGCACCACATCTGTTTCACACACACACACATGCATGCACACACACACACACAATATAAAGTAAAATGAACCTAAAAAAAGGGAAAAAACTATGTTATGTCATATAGAGTATAATTCCATTTTGATTTCTTTCAGGCACACACGTGTGTGTGTGCATTAAAATGTAAATAATAATCATCTCTGAGGAGTCAGACTATAGGTGATTTTAAATTATTTTCTGTTCATCAGTAGTGGAATAGTATTCAATTACTGAATTAATATTACTTCATAAGTAAAAAGATTAAAATTTTTAAATAAAATATCTTTTTCAAATAAAATGGTAAAAATAATTCCAAATCTTGGATCATGATTGTTGTATATGGAACCGATCTGTGCCAGAACTCTGTTCAGTAGGTTGCATAGTTTTTGGGGAAAGGCTTCTGTTATGGTTTTAATCATAAATGTTCCCTAAAGCCTCATGCTTCTAGAAGGCGATTGCATCCTGGGGCCAATTGCTGATTTGCTGTTAGGAGATGGGGTCTGATCTGGAGAGGTGAGTCACTGAGGGTGGGACCTGGGAGGCTTTCTCTCCCTCTCCAGCTCCTCCTTTCTCCCTCTCTGTTTCCTGGCCATCATGAAATGAGCAGATCTCTTCCAAGGCAGGCCCTTCCACCATGCCATGTGCACATTTGATCCTACAGACCACAGAACGAAACTTCTAAAACTGTAAACCAAAAATAACCTCTCCTCCTTTAAGTTGTGGGTGTCAGGTATTGCATCTCAGCAACGAAACAAATGACAAGGATAGATACAGAATAAAAGACCAGAATTACACTCCTGAGGGCACCCCATATCTTGCTGTGTTTAGGGTGAGGGATCCAATCTCTACCTCATCAGCTCCAACTAATAACCATACCCTCTGCCATTGAGTGGACAGTGCCATCTTTGCCATAGACTGAGATTTCTATGGCTCATATGATGGGCCTTCCCATCCTTTCATTCCTGACTTCGTGTTCTTTTGGATATGTCAGCGTGGCTCCAAGCATTTGAGAGAGAACTAGAATCTGGAAGAATTCTGACTTAACCAGATCGTTGCCTCTGAGGTTAATATTTTAGTTCCTAAAGCTGATATTCTAAGGCACCAAGTAAGGACCAGCTGCATGATTTGCAGGGTTCAGAGAAAAATGAGATTCAGATTTCTCCTTCACACTGAGAATTTCAAGATGTCAAAAGTAGGGTATTTACCAAGTGCTAACCTTTCCGAGCACAGTGGCATTTGTGATGGCAGAAGGTACAAACTCATGTGTAACCTGATCACTATGCCCCAAAGTAGATTTGACTGTAAGGTGTGGGCAAGTAAACTGCTCTGGACTCTGAGAGAGTGTCAATCATTCCAAACTCAAAAATTGTGGCAACAAAAAGAACTTTATTTGGAGGTTTTGGGAATTGCAATTTAGAAAATGCAGACTTAGATAGCTATAAATCAGTGTTCTAAAGTAGGAATGGAGGTGGGAACTAATACTAAGTAAACAGTGTTATTTTTTACAAGGCAGTAAGAAATTCTTTTGTTGAGAACAGGTGCTGTGAGACGGGGCTATATGACTCACACAAAATACAGAAAAGTGTATATTCTTAGTAAAAATGTTCCAGAAACAAGGATCTTATAACATCTTGATATGTATCTTGAGTCTCCAGACACAATACAATTATCTGTTCTAGAGTCCACCATCAACAGGTGAAGGTACAGAAGTTCACTTTCCCAGGCAGCAGCTGAAGTTGTTCATAAGTCCTGCTTTCTAATAGCTTCCTAACTCAATTTTGAAAAACTTCTCAGTATTGTTTCCATCCTGTTAGAGGCAGTTCAAATAGGGCCAAGATGAGGATTAGGCTAACAAAACTAACCTCCTAACATCCCATTAGCAAATTCTGTCTTTTGATATTGCAATAATGATCACATTGTTCCATGGTGTGTCTGTGTCTGCTTACGGGGTAATGGATGACTGCTGACTAATTAAGGAAGGAAAAAGGAAAATTTCACACCTATCACATTGTCATCCTTTTTTTTTCTCTCCAAATATCCAATTGTGGGTTTCAGACAACTTTGAGCTAAAAGAAATGAGTCTCTCATTGTTCAGCAGCTTGTTACCCAAGGAGAGATTGTCTCCACCAAATTCATTAGTATGACAATTAGAAATTTGTTACCAGGAGTTTAGTAGTGCATAGGTCTCAAAAGTGGTAATGTTTCAGAAAACTCCACCAAAAGGTCTCACAGTGCTGCGATAAAAGGCAGGAGTGGGAAGCTGCAGAGCCCACAGCTCTTCATTACTGACGCTCTGGCTCCTGCTACCTGGCTATTTCATGTCTCAGTCTCCTCTGTCAGAATCAAAGATAATAACACTCACATGTTTCTGGGAGAATAAAATAGCATAGATAAAGAGCTCTGTAAACCATTTTCTAAAAGCCTGAGAACATATCAAAAAGCACTAGTGAATTATTGTTCTAAGTAATGGCCATTGGCATATGCAACAAAGGGAAATGACCAGGCACTAAATATATATCTGGTATTTTTAGAAGGAAATAGTTTTCTTTCCTGTGTCCATGTTCACAGTGTACATCAGAACAAAATGTTTCTTTAAAAAGGAAAATATCATCCCTTATTCAGCCAAAGTTACACGGTAGCCTTTTGTTCTGTAATTTGGACAAGTCTAATAATCCCTCCTGATTAAAAATTAGTATCACAAACTACAAGAAAAGGAAGGATATTGCCTGCCCATATGTCAAGTAATGCTGGATATATCAAACCTTGTCCCAGCAGAAAACTCTGGACATGGCCTTGAAATGTAGCATATTTTATTTGATTTTCACGAATACTTTTCACAAATGCTATGAACCAATTATCCCTTGGTAATTTACGATGCTCAAAGGTAGTATTAGAGAAAGGGAGGTTGTACTATTGTCAACAGTTTGAAACCCAGAGGGCAACACCCAAATCTCCCCATGACAAGGCTACACAGCTGAATTAAAACATGGAAGCTTCCAACATTGCTTTTGACTGGAATGGAATGAACTCCTTATTAAAGTGCTAGTTGTCTAAGAGAGATCAATAACTGGCCACGCACCCTCAAGTCAAGGGAATCCATGCTGAATAAAAGGAAGATAATTTTTGTAAAGAAAACCTCAGAAGTCACTGCTCTAAATGAAAATAACTCCTTAGTAGTTTGTCAAATGTATTGCTATGTTCTTAACTAGGTTTAATCAGCCCTTTTAGTGATCATGTTTTAAAGGATTATTCAGTTTCATTAAGGGAACCACATGTGACAGCAGCAAAGTAGGATTTTCATCTCTGAAGACCTGAGAGTGGTCAAGTGGGACACAGTTTGAGGACCTGATCTCACCGAATTGCTTTCCTTCTCCGAAAAACGAGGGTTAGTTCTTCTTTGGAAACTCCACAAGCTCTTGACATTAAATGAGATCAGCAATTCAAATGTGTTTTGTAAACTATAAATATAAAGTATTCAGAGTAGGTGAGGAAGGAAAGGAGTCTCACATTTGATGAATGATTAGCATTACATGAAGGATATTTGGTGCACTGTGTATATGCTGTGAAAATTTCATAAGACATTTACAGAAATTAATTGGTTCAGGTGGGTGTGGTGGCACACACCTACAATCCCAGCACTCTGGAGGCTGAGGCAGGAGAATCAGTTCAAATATAGCCTGGGCCACTTAGAGAATTCGAGGCCAGCTTGAATTACAAAGCAAGACCCTGTCTCAAAACCAAAAAAAAAAAAAAAAAGAAAAGAAAAGAAAAAAGAAAGAATTTAACTGATCTATTCAAGCCTCCATTAAAAGCATACTTTCTGCTTAAAAAAAGAAAAAAACCAGCAGCATATGAGTGCAAGCAATGTATAGTTCTCTTAAGGTGAACTGTTATTCTAGAAGTTAGTGTTTTTAGTAATAAATATCAGAGGGGGCATAGTTTGGAATTCTAGGTTTAGGTAATATCCTGTTTTAAGAACTGAAAGAGAAGTTTAAAAAGGGTATTAACTTGAGTCACACGTGGAGTCAGGTTTTTTTTGTATTGTTTTGTTTTGTTTTGTTTTTGCTTTTTTTGTGGGTTTTTTTTTTTTTTTTTTTGGGAGAGAAATACAAAATATCTCCTACTGTTGGTGACTTGGCTGAACAATGACATACAGAAGCTGCGAGTGGACTTCCAGAAAGGCAACAAACCATGGCAGTATAATTTTCCATTATTTCACACTTATCATTGGACACTTGGGAATTCTCATGTTGTATTTCTTGTTCAGAACAAATTCCTCCCAAGAGTGCTGGTTCAGATTTAGAGGGAATTTTTATACAGCAGGATCAGAAATAGGAGGGCTTCCCAAAAGGTATAGATTCAGAGTCAGATCCTAGAAGAGAGGGAGCTAGATCGTAAGTCCTGAAAGACAAAAAGTCAAATAATTTAAGGGATTCTACTAGTCAACAAACATTTATTAACTACATCCCATGTTCCTTGCTATGCACAGCACTGACCAAAACAGGGTCCCTGTCCTCACAACCTCACTTTCTATTAGAGGAGATGGAACAATAAGCTGGGGTTGGCAGGGAAATTAATCAAGTGTACAGAAAGGTATATGTGAGAATCGCAATTGGCAAAAAGTGCTACAAAGGAATAATCAAGGAATAAGGTAGAGCATAATCAGAGGAGCAGGTTTGCCATCTCAGGTCTGGGAAGGACTCTCTGAGGAGGCCTTGCTAGAGCTGAGAACTAAAGATGAGAAAGATGAAGACCCGGGGAATGCTGCTCCAGGCAGAGGGAACAGCAAATACCAAGGCCCAGAGGAGGGAGAGGACTTGGCGTGTACAGGAAAGACAGAGAATATAGTGCTGGCTGGAGCCCATGAGCAAGAAAGAAGTTGGTGGGAAAAGAGGTTGGAAGAGCAGCCAGTGGCCAGACCTTCCAGTGCATTGCAGGCTGAGGTGAGGAATTTGGGTTTCATTTCTGAGTGTAATTCCAATCCACTGGAAGGTCTGAAGAGATAAATTAATTTATGGTATCAAGTTAGTTTGCCTTTGAGGATGATCCTGGGGAGGAGAGTAAGCAGATGCTCTTTGGGGGATTCCTACAGCAGCCAGAGCTAGAATGGAAATGGAGGAGTGGATTCCTTGGGAGCAGCCACATGGCCATGGAAATCTGTTCAACAGCAAGGCTATTAGTATATCTGAATCTACACCCTTGTCCTCTCTATTGGATTCCTGATTTCCGATCCAAAGTCTCTCCTGCTAGAATACCCAGCTTTTTCCTGACAATTTCCCAAAAACTGTATATTGGTACCATGTATCTGGAAAAGGCTGGCTGGTGAAGCCATTAATGGGGAATAATAGACAAAGTATAACTATTTGTGTATCCAGGAAGGAAAATTCTAGAAAGTCAGGGGTCAGGGAGCAGAGTGTGTTAGGGTCCCCAACTTGGATATCCATAGTATGAAGTTCTGAGGTCAACATGTAGATTAGAATCCACGTGAGAGATCTCTGCACAATGTTCAGGGGGTCAACAATGGTATGTTCTAAAGAGATAGTGCATTTGAGCCCATGCAGAAATGACCGCATCACTAGTACTTTCACACTGTGGCTGTAGCTCTGTAGCAGAGCACTTGCCTACTATGCATGAGGCCCTGGGTTCAGTCCTCAGCACCTCCCTCCCAAAATGAACCTGATACTAATGATACCCTCATTTTTCTTTTAAAATTAACACTAGAGACACTAATAAATTTACATGGTAAAATTTTAGTTCATTTTTGTATTTTGAATTTAATTTACCATAGCCTAGTCCATCACAGGCTAGCAAATTTACTTGACAGCATAAAGGAGGAAATATAAATTTTGGAATCCAAGAGGAATTTATTCGAATCCTGTTTCAGCTGTATCCTAATCCTACTATCTCAGTCATTTGAACTTCCTTAGTCTCAGTTTCCTTGTCTGTGCCATGGGTGTTGTGAGGATTGTGGATAGCAGTTATAATACACCTGGCTCCTGCTAGACACTTCATAAACATGAGAATTATAATTAGAGGATAAAAGAAACGTATTATTTTCTCATATCAGCTTATATAAAAAGAAAAGATATCTCTACAACTGCAGGTTCCATCAAGTTCTGACATACATAAGAGGTCGCACAAAAGAGGTACTGATGGGGGATGGTTGAACACCAGCTCTTCCCCATATTCCTGCTGCTGGCTTCACTCAAAGCACCACTTGCAAAGTTTAAGGTGCAACCTCCTCATCGCATCCATCAGTCATTGTTTACCCTCCCTTTTAAGGTTCTGGATTGAAACTATTAGAGTTAGGAAGATGGTTGAAATGTTTTTCCCTAAGGGCTGGGAATTTAGCTCAGCAGCAGAGGTTGTGAGTTCAATCCCCAGTACCAAAAAAAAAAGAAAAAGAAAAAGAAAAGAAATATTTTTCCCCAGTCATGAAATTATATCAAATACAAAAACTCCCTCCAAGAACATTCAGCAGCCTCAACACTCACCAGGGTGGTGAGTTTGAACATATTTGCTTTTAAAGCATAAGAGAAGATGGTTCTTTAAATTTAACTTCTCACTGTGCCCAAAAAAGAAAAATTCCAGCTCGTCACTGATCTTTCATAAAATTTGGAAGAAGTTGCTTCCTTTTTGTAGTCAGGATTTATATGAAATAAGCCACCTCTGCTCTGGTCCCTTTGTTTGCTCCATGTTTGGTTATAATTAAGAATTTCATTCTTGAGGTTTCTTATCCACAAACCCTCCCTGTACAAAACGAGTTACCAGAGCTTTGTTTCTGCCTTTTCAAAGCAGCAAAGCAGTCCCCCCACCACCACCTCTGTCTGAATATTAAATCACAGACACAACAGTTGGACCAGGCCCCACTTTCCAATCCTTTGATATTTCTTCCAATATCTCACTGTGCAAGACACCAAAACTAGGAAATCTTAACTGTAATTTTTTGAGTTGCTGATGCTTGTTTATTTGATTGATAACAATACCTGGCATTTCCTTCTTCAACCTTCCTATTTTAGGTCAGGCCATGGAAGGTAAAGGAGTATGTAGAAAGAAGAGAGAAAATATCAGAAATAACTTTGACTTTTGGAAGTTTGAAAAATAAATAGAAGAGAGAAATGAGGTACTCTCATTAAGCAGAGTAAGAATCAAGATCTGTGAGACATTGGGTGTTTTTCTTATTTAAGGGAAGTGTAAACTTTCAGGGGATCAAAGTGATTTGAGTTAGGTTACGGAGCACAGGGAAATTTGATTTCCTCTTGAAGCCTCCTTTACGGGATGGGGAGGACCACCTACAGTTAAAGAATGCTGGTTCCTTTCCCAAGCCCATCCTGTTAAAAAGAACGGAAGAACCAAAAGAGGAGCCTGGAAGCTCCAAGATAATCCAGGCATTTCTCAAATGTGACTTAGTACATCATGGCCCCAAATTAGGGTATAAAGGCAACCCAGGATTTTTTTTTTTTTTTTTTTTTTTTTTTTTTTTTTTTGCACTGGGAGTTAAACACAAAGCCTTCACCCTGAGCTGCATCCTTTTTTATGAATTGTCCTTTTTACTTTTTGAGACCAGGTCCTGCTAAATTGCTTGGGCTGGGATCAGACATGTGATCCTCCTGTCTCAGACTCCCAGAGTGCTGGGATTATAGGCATTAAGCACCACGCTTGGCAGACAACCATTTACATGGCAGGATTTTAGAGACCCTGAAAACCAGCATGGCCCAAAATGTCCCCACAGCAGCTTGAAGTTTGTATTAAGACTCTTCTCAGAGGTGCCTCATTCTAACCCTTCAAAAAGGCCACTAGCTATCTGGGAAGCATTATTCTCAATGTCATTATCTCCCATTAGAATATTAGTATGACTGGGTTTCCCACACTAGGAGTGCAACTGGCTGAATTTTTGTGTTCCCTCCAAGTTTCATAATATGATGGCAATTAGGAGATAGAGCCTCTGGGAAGTGATCAGTTCATGAAGGTGGAGCCTTCATTTGTGAGATTCATGCTCTTAGAAGAAGAAACACAAAGGGATGTGGTTCTCTCTCTGCCAAGTAAGGATAGAGCAAGAATCCTTGGGAGACTGAGGTAGGAAGATTGCTGGGAGTTCGAGACCAGCCTGGGATACAAAGTGACTCAAGGTCAGTCTGAACTGCTTAGTGAGACCCTGTCTCAAAAAGAAAAAAAAAAAGATAGGATATCACACGTTAATGTGAAAATTTAGAGATACATATGGTATTAAGGCAGGGAGGGGTGTTTAGTAGCCTTCAGAGAAAGACAGGTCATATGGTTAGGAAAGACTTTCTGGATGAGGGGAGAGTGAGCTGAGCTAAGTTACTTTCTGCAGCAAAGACTACCATATTTCAATGACCCAGAGATGCACTTTCATTTCCATGTTTTAACATCTCTGAAACTGGGATTTGCATTATAATCGATGGAGATTTATGATATCTGTGGGCTGGGCTGACTGCCAAGAGTAATTATCATTAACAGTACAGGAACAATCTTGGCCATTTTGTCTGCAGTATATTTAATTACCTAAAATGTTAGTACTAAACCAGGCATGATGGCACATGCCTATAATCCCAGCACTTGGGAGGCTGAGGCAGGAGGATTGTTGTGAGCTCAAGACCAGCCTGAGCTACAAAAATGAGCTCAAGGCCGGCCTGAACTGCATAGTGAGACCCTGTCTCAAAAAGATAAATGAATAAAATGTTAGTACTAAACATGTGAAGTTTACTCACCATTTACAATCACTTTTTTAAAAAATTACCTATGATATGGTATTACCAGCAAAAAGTTATTATCTACACAGAAAAGCTTGGGAATAGTGCAAAATGGCTTACGCTGGACATTAAGAAAGCAGGTATTTATTATGAGAGGAATGAGCACATTTTTTTTTCCCCAAAATAAGTGTGTGTGTTTGTTTGTTGGTACCAGGGGTCAAACTCATGACCTCACACTTGCCAGGCAGGCGCGTACGCCACTGAGTTAAATCCCCGGCCCCAAAATAAGTGTTTTTACCAAAAAACAAAGATATCTACAAGTAAATGAACCTGTGTTGCATTTGTTACTAAGATACCAAAAAAAGAATTTACAATACAGGAAAAGCAGAATAAATGCTAAACCCAGATGCATAAACACAAAGAAAGCCAAATGAGCAAAGGCTGATGCTCCTGGCTTCCTGCAGAATATAAAATTATCTTTATAGCATCATTTCACAGTTTAATAGGCAAAGTGGAGGGTTTTCCTTTCCTCTATTGATGGTAAATGATATAATGTAGTATTTGGTTGCGAGGGATGTAAACCCATTCCTTTTGGCTCAGACTGAAGACAGCGATGTGGCAGAGCCGGCTCATAGCTCCCCAAAGGCAAATGTTGATCCCCGTGACCACATTCAGTGACATCACAATAGTTTACAATATACCATAGTGGGAATAGTTTTACACCTTGGAAATTGAAAAATGCCACAAATCAGGTCTTTGCTTTGTTTTTAAAAACTGGTTTAGGGGCCGGGGATATAGCTCAGCAGGAAAGCCCCTGCCTGGCAAGCGCAAGGTCATGAGTTTGAACTCTGGTACCAAACAAAGCAAAGCAAAACAAAACAAAACAAAACACCTGATTTAGCGGGACACACCATGCCAAATATGGAATTCGTGGATTATACAGGAATATCTGTGAAAGTCTTGCTAGGATTTGGAACCAGATAATGTAAAGTTATCAAGAACCAAGTCATCTTTTTTTGCATGTTTGTGTCCCTGTTAATCTTTCTGGAACCACATAGTTTCTTATCTCTTTTAGATCCACATCTTTTCATTCTTCTCTCTCTCTGAAGAATCATGAGCACCTCTAAAACAATCAGGTTTGGGTGAAGTTATGTAGTATAGTATGAAGACCTATATTTCTTTGTTGTTGTTGTTCTTGTTGTTGTTTTGTTTTGTTTTGTACTGGGGATTGAACTCATGACCTCACACTTGCCAGGCAGGTGCTTGTGCCACTGAGCTATATCCCCAGCCTGAAGACCTACATTTTTGAAACTGGCTGGGGCAGGTTCTCAAAAAGGATATGTGGGGTCAAAAAAATTGATAATCAGATCAAGTTCATTCTTAAATGGGGTTGTTAAGATCAAAAAGTGAAATGGAAAGGGATTTAAACAAGCAACTACATATACAAAGGCATTTAGAGTTGCTTGAAAGAAAAGCAAATGCCAGCCTACAAAACCTTGTGTATTTTGTCAAAGAGTTAAAATTTTATTCTGCACTTGACAGAGTCTCAAAGGCTAAAAGCACCAAAGCTGGGAGAGCTTAAGTCTAGATGGCTCCCAGCAGGTCCACAAAGTCCTGAAGTGCATGCAAAACAATCTAAAGTTGTAACTTCAAATGTGCCATTGACTGAACCCTCCCATGACTGGACATGCCACTTATTCTCCTGTAGCCTCAGTTTCTTCATCTGCAAAATGGAGATGAATAATACCTATCATCTCGCACCTCAAAAGGCCACTGGGGAGGCAAACGATAGAATCTATGTGAAAACTCTTCTAGGGCTATAGAGCATGCTTCCAGTATAAGGGATTTACTCATCTGGAAAATGAGGGGTTTGGCTTAGATGGGATCTAATGTTCTTCTCATCCTAAAATTCTACAACTCTGTCATTATCCACATTATCTGATGATCATGATAAAATTATGGGTTTTATGGACTTGAAACGCTACCCTCTCATCTTACCAAGAAACCTTAATGTGAAGTGCTTGGACTGGGAAATACCACTTCCTAGGTGGTTGTCTCCACAGAAACACCAATAACCATGCAGTTATGCAGGAACGTGAACTGTTTGAGTTTGAATAGGAAAAGGAAACTGATTTATAAACTAAAAATAGAACCAAACCCCCAAAAGAACAAAGATTTTCCTTCTGCACATTACATGTAAATATGTAACTTAATCCCTCATTTGGTGACCTCTCTGCTTTTTATAATACTACATAGTACGCTACAACTGAAATGGCAAATGATTTAACAGTGGTTTTCAAAACCTGTGTATAAAACTTAGAGGTTAAGAATGACGAGGTCTAGGGATTTTTTTTCATCCTTAAGTTGTCCTTCGACCACAGTGTTTCATGTTCAGAAACCCTCTTGTGTTTGAGGAAGGAAAAAAGGAAATATAACCCTTTTGCTAGAAATGTTTCATTTAAAAGTAATGCAGTTAATGTCCAGCAAAAGACTGGAACCACTGCTGACTCTCACAAAATGTCAGGCACTGGCTGATGGTTTTACTTGCATCCACTCATTTAGTCTTCACAAAACCTTTAATGAGGCTGGTCCTCTTCTTAGCCCTATTATATGGATGAGAAACTCAGGATAAGCCAGGTTAACTGGTTTGCTCAGAGTTCCACAGCCAGCAAGTGGTGGTGATAGGACTCAAAATCACAGAGCTGGGCTTCATACTTCATCCTTGGTATCACTTGTCTCTTTCTTGTTCCTGCTTAATATGATTTCCTAAACATTGTTTTTCCAGAGCAAAAGATCACCTTGAGAGGGCTATACATGGAGGGTATGGGAAGAGCCTGAAGAGAAGTAGTGTCACTGTGATAATGAATTTGCAACAGTGCAAATGAAAAGCGTCCTCAGTACTCTTAACAGAAACAATCAGTGTGGTCCACAAGATCTGCCCTAATGCATCAGAAGCATCACATCTCAGAAAAGTCTAAGATTTTCAAAAAGTTTTGGCCCACAAATACCAGACATAGTTGGCTTCCTCATGCCAGCTAGCAAGGATTTAAGAGAAGACAAAGTAACAGCTGCAGCTACTTCTCCCTATCATTCAGAGTGGGAAAACTTGTGTGAAACAAGACCCTACAGAAAAGGTTTTCTTCCCGTTTTCCTTGCAAACCCTTCAATCAAATATGTTTGTACACAAGCCTTTGAACAGACTTTAAAAATACAAAGACAACCAAAATGTTGTCTTAGAGTCTTTTGTTGTTGTTGTTGTTGTTAACCATAAATGTTTGAATGTTGGTGAGGCACAGAATTCCACAGAATAGAGTAAATAATAATGCAGCGCTAAAAAATCAGGGAACTAAGATCTTCATTAACAGATTTCTGGGAACCAAACTTGGGAAAAACAAAGAAGCAAACAAGATTTCTATCTGAACTGTGCAAAAGCAAAGCAGCTTAACAGTAAAAAGGAACATTAAAGGGATAGAGACTTGTGAAGCCAACCCTCTCTTGCCAAGTAAAACCATCAGCCCAGTGCCTGACACTCTAACCAAGCTTGTCTCAGCAGAGTGGTGGGAGTGTCCTTGCCTCATCAGCAGAAAAACACAGTATTGCATGATCCTGTGTCCCTCTAAGGACTCGTAATGTGGATGGGACTGAGTCTGGCATTCATGATTGGTTTGTTGTCTAGTGCTGGGGTTGGTGATCTGAGTGCTGCACCTGCCCAGGGGTGGAGCAGAGATACAGCGTAAAGGAGGCGGGTCTTCCTCTCTCTCCTTTCCTCTCTCTCCGGCTCTCTTGCCAGCGCACCTTGCTGTTTGGCTGTCGCCGTGAATGGCAGCCCCACCACACCATGCTGCCTTGGAGCCAACTAAGTATGGACTGAAACTCCTGAGAAACTCTAAGAAATAAACTTTTCCTTCCCTAATTTTGGGTGTCAGGTATTTTGTCCCAGCAACAAGTGAAAAGTAACTAAGACAAAGACCCTCCTCAAAGTTCTCTTACCATCTCAACAGATGGAGCAGTGGGCTCCCCCACATCTCTGGCTGAGGATGCAAAGAAGACCTGGACCCCTTGATGAGCTAAGAGTTTCACCAATACTTACACAAGTCTTATCCCTGACCTCTCTCCACCTCCCCAGGCAAACTAGGCTATGTGAGCCAGTCATTCACAGTGATGAATGGATTGGCCAATTACAGATCCTGTGAAGCTCTTTCACCCTGAAATGTGACTTCTACCATATTTTTGCATTTTCAGTCAGTTTTCTTCAATTATGGGGAATGAGTTTTAGATATCAATAAGTGGGTTTTAGGAAGAGGAAAGAGTTATTGTTTGGATCTTAAATGTTCCCCCCAAAATTCATGTGTTTAAAGTTTAGTTGCCAACCTGTGGTTCTATTGGGAAGTGATACCCTTCTCTCTCTCCCTCTCTCTCTCTCTCTTGTTCTCTCTCTCTCCCTCTCTCTCTCTCTCTCTCTCTTTCTCTCTCTCACTCTCAGCTGCCAGGAAGTGAGCAGCTTTGGTCCTTTGGTTCACCATGCACTTCTGCCATAATTTACTTCCTCATAGCAAGCCAAAAAACCATAAGCTATGCAACCATGGATTGAAACCCTGGAAACCATGAGACAAAACTAAATTTTTCATCCTTTTAAGTTGATTATCTCAAGTATTTTTGTCATAATAACAGAAAACTGACTAACACAGAGAGGGAGCACAGAATCCCCTCTCTTACTTATCTAGGTGGCTTCGAGAGTCACAGATGAAAAGTCACCTCTTCAGAGGCCCTGCAGTAACACTGGCTCTTACGTATGTTTTATTTTATCCATAGCTCTTACTATTACCAGACCTTATCTTGTGTTTTTATTGTCCTCCTTCATGCACTTTCTTCTAAGCACTGTGAGAGTAAAAACCTGGTGCAATGATTGGGAAGCTTGTGTCCTTCCAAAAATTCATGTTGAGACTTAATTCCTAATGCAAAAGCTTGAAAAGTTGAGGCCTTTAAACAATGGTAGATGATGAGAGCTCTGCCCTCATGAATGGAATTAGTGCCCTTATTAAAAGCCTCAAGGGAACTTGTGCTCCCATCTCTTCTGCCATGTGTGGCAGCGTCCTGGAACAAGAAGGTACCACTTTGAAAAACAGAAAACAATCTTCACCAGACACCAGATCTACTGGTGACTTGATGCAAGACCTTCTGGCTTCTAGAACTGTGAGAAATGAATTTCTGTTGCTTATAGATTACATAGTTGGAGATATTTTGTTATAGCATCAGGAATAGACTAACACACACAGTTTGCAAGCTTTGCCTTCTACACTGTCCTCCTGGCCTGAAATTCTGGTGAGAATATGGGAGGCTATCAGAGAATCATCATTGAATGAACAAATGAGTGCATAAGCAGATGACTAAACTGTATTTGACAACTTGATTGAGTTACTTAAGAGGGGCTGACAAAGATTTGGAGCTCTAAGGGTTTAGATGTTGAACTTTATACCCCAGGTCAAGGGTAAGCAAACCATTAGCAAGCTGTCTGTTTTCGTAAGTTTTATTAGAGCACAGTTACATCCATTAGTAGACTAATTATCTGTGGCCACTTTGACATCCAGTGACAGAGACGAATAGTTGAAACAGAGCCATGGTCTGCAATCTGAAAATATTTGTAATCTTGCTCTTTTACAAAAAGTTTATTGACACCCCCTTCCAAGACTTCCCATAGAGAAGCTGAACTGAATACCCAAGCTGTTGAGAACTAAACTAGTGCTTTAGCTTCTTCAAAAATGTGCATTTTGAGCACTTGCCTAGCATATTCCAGGCCCTGTGTTCAAATACTAACACCACCAAAAATCGTTATCCCCTGAATTTATGTACATTATTTTTTCAAACTAGTTTTGATCAAAACTTTTTTACATCAATTATTTAATAATTTAATACCTTTAAAACAATCTGTTTGTCATAGTAATTAAGGCAAGCTGCATCGTACTGCAGTCACAAACAACTGGAAATCTCAACCTATTAACATGATCATGTTGATTTCTTGCTCATATTCATTTTCTCGTGAGGGTTGACTGGAACTGTTCACAGTACATTCACTCAGGAAGCAAAGACTGATGAAGACCTATTTCTACTTTGTTTCCTTGATTTCCAGAAATGAGGATGGGGTGCAGGCCACAGTGAAACACACAACAGTGTGAGTTTCTACCTGGAAGTGAGAGATGATACTCTTCATTTTTCATTGCCCAAAAAAAAGACTTACAGTTTACCAGGGTAAGGATGTACGGAATAATGTTCTCACAGACATAGACACTGAATGTGCATAGTAACTTTATAAGTATTTATAATTCTTTCATTAGTTAGGAAGAAAATTGTTGCATTAGATATCCAGACCATGCATAGTAATCCTCAGTAGAATTGAAGCCAACATTATTAAAAAAAAAACAATGAGGGGTCCCTTTCCTAAATTCTACCCCCTGAAGTAACTTGAGACACCACAGTCTCTAAGAACTATTATTTAGGAAATAAAAACCACACTAAAATTCGAATTAGGCTGTAGTGGTCTACCAGACATGTTACTTAAAACTCAGTTGATACTAAAATAACTGAGCAAGTAATATTAAAACAATACTCAGGAATTCAGAACACTTTTCATCACTTTATATTTGTCTCTTCCTGTTTGAAGGGAAGGATTAATTTTTTAAATCTTTGAATACTCTAGATATTAGTCCTCTATCAGAAGAGTACCTAACAAAGCTCTTCTCCCATTCTGTAGGTTGTGTCTTTATTCTGCTGATTGTTTTCTTTGTTGTGCAGAAGCTTTTTAATTTGCTGTAATTCCATTTGTTGATTCTTGATATTATTTCTCATGCCTGGAGCTGTGTTCAGGAAGCCCTCACCTATTCCTAGGGCTTCAAGTGCTTCTCCTATGTTATCTCTCAACAGTTTCAAATTTCCTGGTTTTATATCTAGGTCTTTGGAACATCTCAATTTGATTTTAGAACAAGGTGAGAGATATGGATCTGACTTCAGTCTTCTGCATGTGGATAGCCAGTTTTGTAGGCATCATTTGTTAAAGAGACAATCTTTCCTCCAATATATGTTTTTGGCTTCTTTGTCAAAAAAATAAGGTGGTTGCAGGTTCATGGGGTTGTTTCTCTGTCTTTTATTTTATTCCATTGATTTGTAAGTTCAATGTGCCAGAATCAAATTGTTTTCATTACCATAGTTTTGTAGTAAAACTTGAAATCTGGCATCTTAGTTTCTCCTCAATGGGACAAAACACTTGATACACACAATTTAAGGAGGAGAGGCTTGTTTTTGGCTGACATTTTCAGTCCATGGTGAGCTGGCTCCAAGGTGGAAACACCAGGGTAGACGTGCCCAGATGACAGGCTAGAGGAGTAAGAAGGGGCAGAGCCCTGCATCAATTTTCTTACCAAAAAGTCCTTAGAAATGAAAAGACTCACGAGGTGAAAAGGAGAGTTCTTCAAAGTCCCTAGAGAGGTTGTCACACAAGTGCAAGAGTAGCGTGAAGGCTTGTTGATTGAGAAACACTTGGGAGGACCCCATTCTGCCTGTTGGGACAGAGTTGTTCCCACGCAGACGGCTGTTGGACCATCTGCATGCTCGGGCTTTTCCACTGTGCCCTTCTTGTCTTGGCGCCAGCCGACTGTGGACTGAAGAGGCGAGCCAAAATAAACCTCTCCTCCTTTAGGCTATGGATGTCAGATATCTTGTCTTAGCCATGAAGAAAGTGACTAAGATAGCTGGGGTGGGGATGTCTTCACAACACTGCTCTTTTTATCCAGGATTACTTTAGCTATTCTGTGTCCACTCTGATTTAATATGAATTTCAGAATTGTTTTTCTAGCTCTGGGAATAATGTTGTTGGCATTTTAATAGAGATTGCATTAAATCTGTAGAGTACTTTTGGTAATATTGTCATCTAAAAATGTTAGTTCTAACTGAAATAAGGGAAAAGCGAAAAGAAAGAAGGAAAAATATTATATATATATATATATATATATATATATATATGACAGATAATTATGCTACTAATCTCTGTTAGCTCATCAAAAAGAATTGTTTGTGCTTTCATTGTTTGATCATTATTTATGCCGATATCTTGTAATCTGAGCAACTACCTGGAAGATAACAATACACAACATATTAACTATTGTTTATCTCCTGTTATTTTGTTTTGAAATTCTGCATCATTGTTTTTATTCTTTTTTCATTTTAAAATTTAAAAAAAATGACCAGAAAAGTTAAACATTTTGAATCAATTGAGGACATGGAGTCAGCCATAGCAGCACAACTAAAGACACTCACAAAGGAGGACTTCCAGAACTGTTACAGAAAGTGACAGGAAGGATGGGATAAGTGTGTTCAAAGTGAGGAGGCATTTTTGTTTTGTTTTGAAAACTTTGATTTTTTGGAGGGGGATTAGTGATCATAGAATAAATTTTATCATAATAAAAAATAAAAATAAAAATATGAGTTCTCAGTTAAGAACAAGGCTTGTCTTTCTGTTTTCTGATGTCTTCAATTTCTTTGTTCAGAGTTTTGTACTTTTCAGTGAAGTCTTTCACCTCCTTGGTTAGGTTGATTCCTGGTCATTATTTTATTTTATTTTATTTATTTTTGAGGTTCTTGTGAATGAAATTGTTTTTCTGATTTTTTTTTCCTCAGTGAATTTATTAATAGTGTTCAGGAATGCTGTTGGTTTTTTTTTTTTTTTTTTTGCGGCACCGGGGATTGAACTCACAACCTCGCGCCTGCCAGGGCAGGCGCTTAAGGAACTGAGCCAAACCCCCGGCCCTGGTTTTTTGAGGCAGGGTCACACTATGTAGCTCAGGCCGGCCTTGCACTCGCGTTGTAGCCCAAGCCGGCCTCGAACTCACAACGCTCCGCCTACCTCAGCCTCCCGAGTGCTGGGATTAAAGGCATGCGCCACCACGCCCAGCTTGCTGTTGGTTTTTATGTGCTGATTTTGTATCTTGCCACTTTGATGAATTTGTTTGTCAGATCCAGAAGTCTTCTGGTGGAGTTCTTTGGGTCTTCTCAGTAAAGACCCACATTTGGAAATAGGAATTATTTGACTTCTTCCTTTCCTATTTCTATCCCTTTTATTCCGTTCTCTTTTCCGATTGCTGTGGGTAAAATTTCGAGCACTACATTGAACAGGAATGGTAAAAGTGAACACGCTTGTCTGCTTTCCAATCTTAGCAGAAATGAATTCAGCATGATGTTGGCAATGGATTTGTCACATGCCACTTAGTAAAATCCTTCCATACCTGTTTTCTTTGGGGTTTTTAATCCTGAAGGGATATTGGATTCTTTGGAAATATTTTTCAGCATCTATTGAAATGATGCTGATGTGATTTTTATTCTTGATTCCATTTATGTGGTATGTTACATCTATTGATTAATATATTTTGCACCATCCTTACCTCCCTGGGATGAAACCAACTTGGTCCTGGGGATGATATTTAGCCATTAGGGAAAGGCAAATCAAAACTACTTGGAGACTCCATCATACCTCCATCAGAATAAAGAAAAATGAATAAATAAATAAATGCTGGTGAGGATATGGTTAAAAAAAAAAAGCAACATTCCTACACTGTAGGTTGGGAATCTAAATGAGTAAAATCACTATTAAACTTTCTATAGAGATTCCTCAAGAACTAAAAATCGAAATATCATTTAAGGGGCTCAGATGTAGTTCAGTGTTAGAATGATTACCCATTATGCTTAAGGCCCTGGGTTTGAACCCAGGCATTTGGGGGATAGGATGGGAAAAGGGAGAGGAAGGGAGAGGTACCATAGCTGTACCTCTTCTGCATATACTCCCAAAAGAATTAAAAACAACATACTGTAGTAATAGATGCATACTCATGTTTTCAGCAGCACAATCACAGTAGTTAAGCTCTAGCAACAGTATAGATACCCATAACAAGTGACTTGATAAGAAAATGTGGCAGACAACGGATCTGCCCTCTGGGAAACTGGGCGACTCGTGCGGACCCCGGAGGAGAACGAGAATGGGCCCCTGCGACACCGTGGCTTGGAATCAAGGATGGAACCCAACCCCACCTCCACCCCCCACCCCCCACCCCTGTAAGCAACCTACTGGTTTGGAGGTCTGGCTAAATTGATAGTAACTAAGGAACATTAAGCAACTAAATGCTAGTATTGTTTCGTTGATTTTGCAGGCCTCCAGTCAGCAACCTGAGCATCTCTTTGGAAGATGACAGTAGGCAATGTAGCAAATATGGGGAATTCTCTTCTGTCTTGTCTCACTGTTTTGCTTTACTCTGGTCATTTTTTTCTTTTTTGCTTTATTTTATATTCTGTTTTTATTGGTTTTATTCTGTTTCGTTTTTGGTTCAATCCTACTATACCTGTTGGAATGGTCAGCTATTCTGAAGATAACAAGATATACTATAGTAGCCTTTGTATTCACATTATCTTTCTTTGAAGTTCTGTACCAGTTCTACTGCTTTGTTTTGATTGACTTTGTTCTGTTATGTTCTGTTGGATTTTACTATCTTTAAAATAAAAATAAAAATAAAAAAAGAAAATGTGGCATATATATACAATAAAATATTATTCAGTCACAAAGAAAAATGAAAATGTGTTATTCGTAGGAAAAATGGATGGAACTCAAGACCATTATGCTAAGAGAAATAAGCCAGACTCAGAAAGTTAAATATTGCAAGCCGGGCATGGTGGTGCACGCCTTTAATCCCAACACTCGGGAGGCTGAGGCAGGAGGAGCATTGTGAGTTCGAGGCCGACTTGGGCTACAATGCAAGCACAAGGCCAGCCTGAGCTACATAGTGCGACCCTGTCTCAAAAAACTAGGGCTGGGAGTTTGGCTCAGTGAGTTAAGTGCCTGTCTGGCAGCATGGGGTTGCAAGTTCAATACCTGGTGCCAAAAAAAAAAAAAAAAAAAAAGAGTTATATATCATATTTTTTCTTATATGAGAAATCATGAATAAATAAATAAATGAGAGACACCAGGAAACTAGAAGTTGGACTTTGGGAGATGAGAAAGGGGATTGTGGGGAATAGGAAGAAAAGAGAGAGAATTTAAGGTATGTTAAGTGAAATCAATTGAAAAATAAAACATTTTAATAGAAAAAAAGAATATTTAAAAGAAAGCACCCTCTACATCTACTACTGCAGAAATTCTTTGAACTCTTTTGTATAACTTCAGCCTGCCTATAGTACAGAGCTTAAAAAATGTCTGTCTCCTAAAGTTTCCACACTGGGGAGCAGAACTGTCTGACCTGAACTTTCAACATCTTATCCAT
>RJWM01019811.1:0-38261 GCA_004363535.1 Dasyprocta punctata | reverse complement strand
TGTCTTTAAAATTGCCTCAGAGCACAAGGGCCTGAATGCAATTCCCAGTACCTAAATAAATAAAGTAGCCTCAGGTAAAAATTGTATGATCTCTTTAGTCTAATTCTGTGGGCAGAGGTTTGCACATGTAAAACTGCAAAGTGTGTACCCTGTTTTAATCATGAAAGAAATCAAAATCATACTGCGTTTATGTTCAACTGAAAATTTCCATAGGTTAATTATATATGAATATTTTATACAAGTTACTTGTAATGTTAGAGTATTCATTCCAAAATTAATGTATGGTTCTTCAAGATAAAATGCCTTTCATATGATGCTTAAGCAGCATCTTGAAGGCAAATTTTACCGTCTGATTCTTAAAAAGAATAGGTTTTTCTCCCAATTGTTTTTTCTCAGCTGGTTTGGAATGGAGTGGTGAAAGATGTTATCGTTTTCATATTTCTTCATACACAAAGCCAGGAGTAATTGACTCTGTTCTGTGGAAGATGATGTATTCACCACCTCTTATTTTGTTATCTCTGTCGTCTGATAGTGTGTTTTGTAAAGCAGGCAAAGTGCAGCTGTCTCTAATATGAATTACAGTATAGAGGGTCATAGAGACTTCATTTTAGTAAAAAATGCATCTAATAAAGTTGAATAAGCTTTCCTTAGCTTTCCATCTGTATGCTGATATCCACGCAGGTGCCATATTTATAATTCTGGATGTCATTCCATATTTTTCAGATGGTAACTGTTTTTCTCACAGGGCAAAGGTGTCTATTGTTTACACTGAGGTACATCAATTCTTTCAAAATATTAGAATTAATTTACTGTGACTTTTTTTTCATTCTGTCTTACCATTTTTGTCCACTTAGGCGGGATCAAATGTTTCTAAATTTCCTTATTTTCCTGTTTGTGTTTGTCAGAAAATCCAAATGAAAATTCATTGGGAAAAAAAGAATACCTGAAATGAGAATGAGAATGAATGGTAGTATTAACTATCATTTTTACTTACCTGATCCAAAAAGTAAGTAAACATTGTTAGCTATAATCTTCTCAGCAAACCAAAGTAGTTAATTGCATCTTAACCCATATATTTGCATGTTAATCAATATATTTAATTGCATCTTAACCAATATATTTGAGGACACATATCTCTCAATATATATATAGATAGACAGATATACAAATAGATAATAGATAAATCTATAACAGTATCTATAACTGTATCTATCTATATATACCTTACCAGGACTACATAGTAAGAAATTGCTTATTAGGCCATTTTGTCATCCTGTGATCATTGTACAGTATACTCACATAAACTAAAAATGCTACAGTATCCTCTGGTGATAAAATTTTTGTTTTGTTTTTGGTTTTTGTTTTTGCTTTGGTACCATCAATTGAACTCAGGACCTTGTGGTTGCCACGCAGGCACTTATGCCACTGAACTATATCCCTGGATAGTGATAAATTTTTTTTAAATGACCATAATATATACAACCAATAGCAGACTGAAACTTCATCGTACCATGAGTGATTATATATATATATATATATATATATATATATATCTTCATGTATTAACCTAAATCCATATATGTAATTACAGATGCTTTGTGAGATTGTAACTATTCCCACTTCCATAACACAATACAGTCTATTTTACTTCGAGATCTCATAATATCTTGGTAGACTAATGCACTATACTCTTCCAGAGACTTTTCCAGTGACTTTCTCAATGCCACTAAATATACAAAGGCATTACATTTGGAAAGACCTTGTTCTAAGTTGCAAGACTTCACTGTTATGGGATCATTGATGAGATTTTTTCTAGCACCTAGAAAAATTGCAACGTTCTCCAAAAATGTTCCTTTTCTTTCACATATAAATTTCTAGCAAACATTTTTGCTATCTTATATGCTAGTTAAAGTGATTGTCCTGTCACTTAATGTATTCTAGTAAATTAAGAATGATTCACATTTTTCACACTTTTTAAATACTGAAGCATAATTTTAGAATATATGCCTCATCACTGTAATGGTTTTAAAGGTTACAATTCAGTGCCTCATAGGATATTCACAGAGCCGTGGGCCCATCACCATAATCTAGTCACGGAACATTTTCTCCTCTCTGTGAAAAGCGTCATTTCTGGTAAGAAGCCGCTCCTCTTTCCCTGCACCAGGCTGTCTGTAAAACTGATGTGTAAAACTTTGTGTCTATAGGTTTTTCTATTCAGAATACTTCATATGAATTTTATAAAATTATGTGAGTTTTAAATATTTTTAGTATGTGTTTATAGTACATAATGACTATATTAATTATACAGAGTTGGTGCGTGACACATGTTAATTCTTTTTTTTTTCATCCCTTTTACTTCTCCTTCCTTCTCCCTTCTTCCATATACTGATATTTTTGGAAAATTTTCCTATTTTCATTTTTTTTGTTGTATAATTTTATATTTCAATTTTCACATATGAGACATCACGATACTTAAACTTTTGTGTCTGATTTATTTTGTTTAATAATATAACTTCAAGGTGTGTCCAATTTCCTTCAATGATTCTAGTTTATCCTTCTTTATGGCACAGTAGTACTCCATTGTGTATAAATATCACATTTCCTTTATTGATTCATTTGTAGATGTACATGTAAACAGTTTCAAAGTTTAAACTATCATGAGTTATGCTGTTTTGATAATGTATATTCGTATATCACTGTAATATGATGTCTATAATTCTCTCCAAAAGATAACTGGAAGAATAATAGCTGGGTCAAACAGAATTTCTATTTTTTAGTGTTTTGAAGAATCTCTATACTAATTTCTATAGTGGTTGTACTAGTTGAAATTCCTACCAACAGCGTAGAAGAGTTTCTCTTCCCCCACAGCCTCTCAAGTATTTGTTATTATTTGAATGTTAGAAGAGTTCAACTTTTTTTCATTAGCATGAAGGAGTCTGGTTTCACTTACATCATAGTATATATATACACTTTTACTTTTGTATTTAAACATTCCATTAGGTCTACCTGTAATATTTTGTTCATCTACTCACTAGCTGATGAACTGTTTTCCACTCTTAGCCTTTCTTAACACTGTGGTTAAGTTTTATTGTGTGCCAACTTGGCTGGATTGGGAGCCACCCAAAGGTCTGGTGGAGCACACTGCTTGGTGATCCTGCCTGGGTCGTGGAGGAATAACAATGCCTCCTCTGTGTGTCACTGGTTCGCTCCTCTCAGCCGTTGCTCACCTGCTCTTGGCCACTGTGAGCTATGCAGACTTCCTACACCACACCCTTCCACCGTGATGTTTCTGCCTTGGAGCCGGGAAACCTTAAACAGAATCCCCTTCTGCAAGTCAAATTAAACCTCTCCTTCGGCAGAGTGCAACTGATGGGTATTGTGACCCAGCAATTGGGAATCTGACTAATACACTAAATGCTCATCTTCCCTGGAAACAGTGCCTACAATTCTATTATTTCATACTGTCATGAGCTTAGTGTATTCCCCAAAAGTTTACGTGCTGGAAACTTAGTTGCTCAATAAGGCGGTTTGGGGAGATGAGATCTAACAGGAAGCAGAGCCCTCATTAGTGGGCTACATATTTATTAGGAGAATGTGTAAGCTTTTCTGAAAGTTCAGCCCCCTTTCTCTCAACCACATGTCCTTCTTCCCTTTCTACTTTATGCTCCCAAAGCAGTACATGGCATTTAACAGAAGCTAAGTAGGTGTCAGAACCATGCTGTTGGACTTTCCGGCATCTGGAAGCATGTTCAAAATAAACTTCTTCTCTTCATAACTTATTTTAAGAAATTATGTTTTAGACTTGGACACATAGTCCTATGTATTAAAAAATGAACACATATAACTTCTCATGACTGTTTTCTTTAAACTTGTCAATTACCCTAATTTTGTGCATTATATTTTGTTGAAGTCACATGAACTTTGGTCTAAAATGTATTAGAAATTTAAGGAAATACGTACTTTGTCATTTGTATAATTTTTGACACACATACTTTTTTTTAATTTTTTTTTTAAAGATAGTAAAATCCAGCAAAACATAACAGAACAAAGTCAATCAAAACAAAGCAGTAGAACTGGTACAGAATTTAAAAGTAAGATACTAGGAAAACAATAGCTACTATAGTATATCTTGTTGTCTTCAAAATAGTTGACCATTTCCCTCAGGTATAGTAAAGTCAAACCAAAAACAAAATGGAATAAAACCAATAAAAACAGAACATGAAATAAAGCAAAAAAAAATTAATCAGAATAAAGCAAAACAATGAGAACAATATTGGGCCTCAAAGACAAGACAGAAGGGAATCCCCCATATTTGTTACATTGCATACTGTCATCTTCCCAAGGGATGCTCAGACTGCCAGCCCCAGGCCTGCAAAATCAACCAAACAACACAGGCACTTAGTTGCTTTATGTACCTTAGTTGCTATCTACTTAGCCAGTCCACACATACATTTTCACAGTGCATATAAATGTAATTGTATATTGTAATGTATGCAGCATAAAAAATTACCCCCGCTTAATTTAATCAAGTTTATCCAAAATTAAGCTATATGATGGAAGTAGTTAAGTTTATGTTAGGTAGGTATAAGAGGAAAAAGGTAAGTTTATCCCCATGAATGCAAGGTTTCTCGTAAAACTATGGAACACAGGTCAGAAAGGTTGATTAAGTGATTGATGTGATTTCCCTAGTGCTGAGAGAGAGGTAGAGAGGGAGACAGACAGAGACAGAGAGAGACAGAGAGAGAGATTATTTATTTATTGTGATACCAGATTCAGGAAACGACAAGTTTGTCACAACTTGCATCTTTAAAGTGTGGTGTTATCAAGAATTTTTTCTTTATGTAAAAGAGTAACAGAAAACCTAAAAATTGGCTGTAGGATGACAGCAATAAATTGACATGTTATTTTCCGGAAGGATCTCACAGAAAATAAAAGAATTGAATAAAGTTAAAGCTGCTCATTTCAGGACATCTTTGCAACTTCATTTCACAAGTATTTTCAAACATACAGCCAGCAGTTATAAAGAACAAATAGTACTGGCAACAAATAATGGAAAACAGTAAACACTAACCATGAGTTTTGTTTCTGTGATTTTAATAGTGCACACACGTAATGAAGTTAATTATAAGCAAGAATTTGTGGGTTTGATGAAATACGTGCAGAAAGTAAAATTTTGTAACTTTTTAAAATTTAAAGATATGCCACAATATTTTCATCATTCACCAAGTATTTTCAGAAGTGGAGTGTTGTCTTGATCATTTCCTTAAAGAACAGGAAAACTTTTATATCCTTAAGATTTGCTATTCTGCGTTTCTATTGCTAGTATTCAATAGAAGGAAACTCTTATTCGGTATTAGCAACAGTGCCTGCATTTGACATACTATTATTGATGACATTCTTTGATACATTAAATATACTACAGAGGTTAATATGTTTGCTAATAAGTGTGTATTATTTTGTTTCAACTAAAAGTAGTGTATGCTTTGTACAAGTAAAAGTCCTTCTGTAATTACTGCTAATTCAGGAAATTTATTTGATCCTAGGATTAAATAACACAACATAAATGGAAGAAGCCACAACTTCAGATTGTTGAAAGGGAGGAATAGTTTCTACCAAAAATTATTGTTAAATTAAAATTACTTCTTCTGGAGAAAAAATACTATTCTATTATGCCAATATTTATAAATATTCCAAAAACACTCCCCTTTCAGAATATTAAATGTTAAACATGCAGGTTGAGCCTACTTTATCTGAAAATCCTATATCCAAAATACTTCAAGTCCAAAAATTTCAGGGCACCAATACAATACCACTTTAGTCCTGATGCACTGAATTGCACTTACAAATGGTGTGTTGGAAATATTGAATAAAACTACTTTCAGGCTCTGTAGAGTCTATAATTTTAAAAAATAGGAATTGTTCATTTAGATGAAAGCCCAGTTTCAAAAATGTTGCAGGTATTTGCAAACATCCAAAAAATTTAAAAAACAGAAACACTATGGCCCATGCATTCTGAATAGGCAGTACTAAATAATTCATATAGTATTAGTATCAACAAAATATACTGCTGGTCCTATAATTCCATTAAAAACAAATGTATCTGAGATGAATACACAATTTTAAGATGAAGAAGTACAAATAGCAAATATTAAAAAACGTTCAACATCATTGGTCATTTGAGAAATACAAATTAAAACAATACTGAGATATCATCTCACTCCAGAAAGAATGGCTAACGTCAAGAAATTAACCAAAAACAAATGCTGACAGGGCTGTGGAGAAAAAGAAATCCTTCTCCATTGCTGGTGGGAGTGTAGACTGGTATATCCACTGTGGAAATCATTGATGTGTGTGAAGATTCCTCAAAAAACTAGGATTAGAGGTCCCATCCGACCCAGCTATTCCCCTTCTAGGTATTTTCCCAGAAGAAATGAAAACAACATCCACAGTGATATGTGTGCACCCATGTTTATAACTGCAAAATTTGTAGCAGCTAAATCTTGGAAACAACTCAAAATGCCCATCATCTGAGGAATGGATAAAAAAGATGTGGTATTTTTATACAATGAAATACTACTTAACCATATAGAATGATAAACTAAAGTTTTATAGGTAAATGAATGCAACTAGAAACCATACTCAAAAGTGAAATAAATCAGACTTGCATGTATAAACACTGTATTGTCTTGCTAGAAAGAAGCCGGGCGTGGTGGCGCACGCCTTTAATCCCAGCACTCAGGAGGCTGAGGTAGGAGGAGCGTTGTGAGTTCGAGGCTGGCCTGGGCTACAACGCGAGTGCAAGGCTGGCCTAAGCTACACAGTGCGACCCTGCCTCAAAAAACCAGGGCTGGGAGTTTGGCTCAGTGGCTTAAGCGCCTGCCCTGGCAGGCGCGAGGTTGTGAGTTCAATCCCCAGTACCGAAAAAAAAAAAAAAGAAATTGAAAGAGTAAATAAGATCCAAAAGTTATAATAGATATAGCAAAAGGTAAAGAAACTGTTCAAAGAGAAATTATATTGTTTGATCAGTCTTACATGCCTGTATCTGGTAACCTGAGAAACTGTTTTGAAGCTAATAGTATGCAATATACCAACCATTGTTAAACTTCTATCATCTTGTTTTAAAATCCTTTATCACTATTGCCTTTGTTGTTGTCATTGTCATTTTGCTTCTATTGTTAGTGTTTTTTGATTGTTTGCTTGCTTCTTGATTTTTCTGGGGTTTTGCTCTTAAGAAAATCTAAAAAAATTTAAATGCCTCATGTAATGTTCTGGTTTTTGATACAGAACAACGAAAATACATTTTGTAAATGTTCTAAAAATTTAAGCAAGGAATCAAAGAGGAAGTTGAATTCTACAAAACAGTAGGTATGTTAAATCTTCGTAATCTTGGAATAAACAGAGCATCATTCCAGCTGCTGCAATTTATCACTCATAATTTAAAACAACAAAGTCTAAAGTCTGCTGAAAAACAGAATGAGGCACGGAGCCAGGCACAGATTTCATTTACACAATTAACACATACTAGGCAATTGCCATCATACCCTTTCAGTGGTCAGCGGCATAAGGTTAAGGAACCTTTTAAGCGAGCACTAATTCAAAAAGAATTTCAGAAATAAGGCTCATGTTGCCAGGAATAAATTGAAAAGTCTGTTAGCAACTCACTACTCTAGTGTGAACGTTATATATAAAGATATTTGTGTTCTTAATGAACCTACTCAGTTGATGTATCTAAGAAAATTGAGACCTTTAAAATTCCTAGTTAGTCAAAGGAAATAATTCAGTGCCAAAAGATGACTTTGCAAGACTGTCTTAGTTTCTTTCCTACCTTCTTCCAATTATTCTTCTATTTATTATTGTTTTAGCATGCTTTTCTTCAGGTGAATGAATGATGTTTCTCGGAACTATACATTTTGTTCTAGATCTAAAATCTGAGATAGCAAGATGGAGCTAAAAATCATTTCATCTTTAAGTTCCCCCTTATCTTATATATTAAATTTATTTTATGCAAAGCAGTGCACAAGTCTCAGGTGTTAGAAAATTTTACATTATATATTTCATTAACCTTCACAACAATTATATTGTTTAGAGAGTGTATGCAACCTTCTTCCAGAGGTATCTGGTTGCTTAATACCTTACCTAAAGTTTAGTTCTAAGAAGACAATTTCAGTCTGCTCTAGCTTGCTTGTTTTGATAAGGCTTAAAGCTGTCAATATAATTACTATATCATACTATTGAAAAAACCAGCTTTATTTTAAAATATGTACAAGGGTCAGAGGTATAGCTCAGTGGCACAGAGGGTACCTGGCAAACTTGAGGTCCTGATTTTGACTCCCAGTATCGAAGAATAAATAAATAAATAAATACATGAGCTATAAGTGTTGAGTACTTCCTATGTGACATATAGTATGCGAAAGTTCTCTATACATAATGTTCTGTTCTAAAATTTATACAGAACGTTCTGTTTTCATATATATATAATATATATGATTTAAACATTTTAACACCTTTGTAAAGTATCATTTTTAAAATCTGTATCATTTATGAAGGGTATAATTTGCTGTTTTGAAGAAGCAGATAACAGCTCATGACTATAGAAAGTTCATACATATATAATTGGATTCATTCTAATTTTTGTTAACTTTTAGCCCTTATGTTTAATGATGTAAGTAAGCATGGAATGTGACTTACTATTCCTTGTAGAACCAAAAAAATTGCCCACCATAGAAGAGAACTCCAAATGGGTTGAGTTAAATGCCTGCTTCATTCTAAATTCTCTATTGTGAAATATTCTGTTCAAAGTATAAAGTAATTTTTAGTTTGGGATGAGAGGAGACAATTTTTCAGAACCAGAAATAACTTTAATTTTAATTGTAGAAAGAGAAAAGACAATATTCATTTTAACAGAAATTAGATAATAACTTGATAAAATGACAATGATTATAAATAAGGGATTTTTTGAGAAATCAGAGGAAGACAATGGTATATAAAACAAAACAGCAAGCAAACAAATACAAAGGAAATGAAAGTACCAAAGGTTTTCACCCTGGTGCAACTCACATACCTTTATTTGCAGAAGCATAACTGGAAAGATATCTAATTCATTCTACTCCATCCTATTTCTAATTTGAGGAAATCTGTACTTTCTGCTCTTTATACATTCAAATATTATTCCATGTAGGGTTATGTATCATGAATGGTGAAATAGTCATACACATTCTCTTCTAAAGTGAGATTATATGGGAATATAGTCATTCAAATCATTTATCCTAACACAGTGGTCCCAGCTGCTATGGATATATGCACTTTGGGAACTCAATTAAAATTTATCCAAATGAAATGTTATGAAAGCATTAGCTATTTTTGTATTAATTGATATTTACTATGAGTCAGGCACTGTAGTGAGCACTATGGCAGGCACTAGGATACAAGAGGAAATCTCAGTTAAGAGATCATTGCAGTTCTATTTAGATGAGATGTGATAATTTCAAAATTTTCAGTTAAGTTTGGGTTTTAGCCATATATTTTTTTCCAAAGCACTTTACTACTGAAGTATAACATATCTATAAACATGCATAGATTCTGTTCACAGATATTTTCTTCACAGTTCAATGAGTTTCTTAAATGTCTGCAGTCATGTAATATCTTCATCAAAATACATAAAATTTCCATCACCAAACTGTTCATTCAGTGACCAATGGTGCCTTGCTTCAACATATAAAGCCACTGGGGTCTACTGCCATTAATTAGTAATTTCTATCACTGAACTTTATATAGACGGAATCATAGTCTGTGCATTCATCTGTAATTAACTTCTGTAATACAGTTATTTGTGAACTTCCTCCCTATTATTATGTAGAATAGTGGATCGCTTTAACTTCAGAGAAGTGTTGGTTTCATATATATAACATCTTTTTCCTCTATTATCCTGGGGATGAGTATATGGTATTACTGTGGACAAACTTTAGTGATTTTAGTGAGAAAGTCTTTGTTGGTTTTGTGTTTATCTTTTTTGGAGTGCAATAGCTGGGTCAGAGATTAGATATGTGTTTAACTCTTGGAGAAAATATCAAGCATTTTTCCCCAAACATTCAGTAAATTACTTACATCACATGATGTTTTCATCTACTATATATCATTACTGAAATTTTGCATCCGGTCTTTACTGTTTTATGTTTGGCATTCTATGAGTTGTATCCTGGTATCTCCTTCTGGTTTTCACCTGTGTTTTCTAGAAGTCTAGTGATGTTAACAACACTTACTTGCTTGGAGACATTCATATATACTCTGTTGGAAGAGGGAAGCTTAGCCTTTTGTGTATTTTTATTGGGTTATTTCTTTTTCCACTATTTATTTATAGAAGTCAAAACTCTGTATATGACTTCTATGTGGGATATATGTATTACAAATGGTTTATTTCAGGCAATCCTTTTACCTCTTCACCTTTAATGATAACAGTTAAATAAAATACATAGTTTGCACAATTGCTTTGGATTTGTTTTTAGACAAAATTTTTATTTGGGAATAATTTTATCCATACATATAACCTGAAAAGATAGCAGAAACAGTTCCTTGCTATCATCTCACCTTTTTTCAATAGACATTAATTTCAATGAATTAATGATGTTTGATTATGTTTCCTAAGACAATGTCACCCATCTAGTCACAATGCATGTGCTGTGCTTCATTCTGGAAGCAGCAATGTTTTAGTATTCTAATTTAAATTTATAATTGCACTGCCTCCATTTTTGTTTACCATGGACTTTATTTTTCCTATAAAGTTGTTTTATTGTTCCATCATTGCCAGTTAACATGCCCAAGTATAATGGAACTCATGTACTGTATCTTTTCTCCACCTCCATCAGGATTTTTAACTATTTATAACAGGGTATGTACACATTTTGTATTGTAATATGTCCAAGTGGATTTGCACTACCATCGTTAAAAAATTTTTGAAAAATGATTTTAATGTCGCTAATTTTTCCTTGTTCTTAGTTTTGCATTGCCAAGATTAACAAAGTCACAAGCTTTGCTTTGATCACTGTTTACAATATTTATTTTCCCATCCTTTTACTTCTAAATATCAAAGTGGTTTTTCTCTTCTTTTCTTTTTTTTGGGGGGGGGGTGTTCACTGTAGGTATCAAGGTTTTCAAGTTCAATTTTTCAGATTTAAATTAATTTTAATTTATACCTAAAGACTAAAACATGTACACATTAATGTGATAAAACACCATCGTTTTGGCTTATATTTATATCCAATCTAGCAGACTTAGATTCCTTATTTTTATAGCAATTTGCATGTCTACGTTTAAAACAATGGCTTGTTTGTGTTCTGTTTGAATTATCTTCTTTTTTGATTTTTTTTCCTGGTTTTCCTAGGATTATCTTATATTCTGTTTGAAAGAATGGCAAAGAATGAGAAAAATGGTCCCTATTTCCTTACATGGATATGTTATTCTTTAAATAAGTGCTGTTAAATCAACTTAATAATTAGACTGAATTTGAATCAGGTTGCTGATAGTCTAATGTTGACTTGGAATCCCTCAATGGGGACTGCAAGTCTAATGTACATGCTGTGAGGTCAAATTGTCAGGATTTATTTTTTCAAGGTCCTTTTTCCTATCCTCAGCTTTCTGCAAGTCCTTCCCTCTTGCATCACCTGGGCCTTCCATCTTTGGGTCGCGACCATCGATCGGCCAGTGACTGGATTCAGTGGGACGTGCCCATGTGAAAAGCTGGGAATCTCTTGTCTCGGACTCACTCTCAGGTATGTACCTTATCACTGAGATGTTAAAAAATGGCATTTTTCCTGCATTCCTGTGCCTTGCCCTCTGTGATAACAAAATTTTGCTTTCTGGTTGTGAATGATCCTGAATAGAATCAAGATCTTTTCCCCTATACCAGTGACTGAAAACATCTGCTTTGTTTCAGAGCAGGACCCCTGGGTGAATTGGTTTCCTGACCATGAGCAGTAAATACGTCTTCCTAGCTAAGTCCTCAGTGTGGTATGATACAGGGGCTCTCAAAGCAACCACTGAATTTTTCCGTGATGGGCTGGAAGGAAAATGCCTCACCACTTTTGCTTCTCACTTTTTTACTTTTTTTTTTTTTTTTTTTTTTTTTTTTGCCTTTTCCTAAGCGAGCAAAGAACTTATACTTAATCTGAGAGAATGGTTCACAAGTGACTCACTCTCATGCTTGTCCTCCTGTCCAGTTATAATCATCTTCCTGGCTTGTCTATGGAAGGGCTTTCATTGTGGCACTGACTGACCATCCAGGTTTTCACTCACACATCCAATGGAAGCCTGTAGAAGAGAAGAAGCAAACCAGTGTAGACACCTGTCGTGCCTGATCTAGCGTGGGAGCCAACACGTGGACTTAAACATTCCTTGTCATGTTGCATATTTTTTCTTACCCAATTTTATGGTTGTCTCATATTTTCTGTGGTTTCATGCAGCTGAAACAGTGTGTGGTTTCTACCTTTCTTCAGAGAGGCTTCTCATCCTATGATAGATTATTCTGTTTGTGTTCCATTTATTTTTCTGATAAATTCGACAATAGAACTTTGTACATTATATATTATATATATATTTTATAAAGATAAAATAAAATTTTCTTGTCAATTTTATAAATATCCTAAATAGAAATGAAGTCATACAAATGATTTTTTTCAATTTCTATGGTATTTAAAATTCAATTTTCTTTGAATTGAACTTGCGTTAGTTACCTTTTTAAAAGTACTTGCCATAGTTAGTTTATTACCAACAGTGTAGGAATTTAAATTAATGTTTTAATAAAATGTAGAGAATTTACAGATTTAGTTTTTGAAGTATTTTGCCCTTCTCACTTTTATTTATCTACAATTGTAATTAAAGTTGATATTTTCCCATGTCATTGGGACTTATTAGTTTTTTTAAATATTTTTCTGTGCTTCACTTTAGATATTTATGAAAAGTCACATCTTATCATGCAACCTTATGTCTTCAATAAAATATATTTGTCACTTTTATTTTGGTTCTCTCTTTACTTTTCCTAAAATATTAACATGCTTAAAATTGCTTCTTAAATTCATATTCTAATAATTATAACACATATGTAAGCCTAGAGTTTATTTTTATTGACTATGATTTTCTTTAGATTGTTTCCTATCTTCCTACATCTATTCTTTAATGAATTTTATTTTATTATAGTAAAAATTGCAAGTGAAATCTTACTTTTATTACTTTTATAAGATTATCTGTCTTTAACGAGTGTCAGGTTTTATTGTAGCAGGAAGTGACTGGCAGTAACTGTCAGATCACTTTGATGTTGCAGAAATTTGATTTTAAATTTTATGTTCCTTCTCTTTTGTTTTTGCCTTTAGTCTCAGAGTATAGCACATTATACTGCTGGTGATTTATTCCTAAAGTTTATGTCATCTGTAATTGCTTTGGAAGGCCCAAGGTGTCTATTATTCCTTCTAATTTGGAAGACCTCAACTCCATTTTGACACTCAAAACTGGGGACTTTGTAGGTGTATTCCAATCCGAGCTTTTAAGTCTTAAAACTTTTACTTATTTCTATGCTTCTTGCAGTCTTTCTTGCTTATGTGTAGTTAGATAGCCAGTAAAATATTTGAGGGCAATATATTTTCAAATGTTGCACCTTCCTCCTTTGTTAAATTTCCTAATTCATTTCCAGGTTTCAGATTAGAAACCGACACTCTTCAGTACAGTAACTTTGTTGCTATCTTTTTCTGCTCTGTTAGGCAACCACACAATACACTAAGAATCCAGCAGCGGTTGGTCACTGCTTTAATGACACTTCTTTTTTCCACCGCAATAATCTATCTTTAGGATTTTGGTCATAGTTAAACACACGACGGTCAACAGTAGAGAGATGAGATCAAAAGAAGCTGACTGGTATCACGTTCTCACAGCTTAGGAGAGGAGGATGCTGTAAGCCATGCAAGGTCACATGGTTGTTAGTAACAGAATGAACAACCGGAAGCCCTGGGAAGAAGCTTGGTAGCATTAAGAGGCTGGGGTGTTCCTTGGTTTTCAGTGAAGGGTGTGGCTGGATTGTTTAAATTTGCCATTTCGCAGATTGGTTGTAAACTGAGACCTGTCAGTACTGAGCAGGAACTCTTTCTGTGCTCATTAATAAGGGCCCTATTTTAGGTAGCAGCTTTATACATTGAAGCAAAGTTAAGAAGGCAACTTATAATTAGGCCATTTGAGTTTCTCGCAGTATGAGATGTAGAGTTAGCACATAATCTTGGAGCTTGTACATCGAAAGCATAAAAGTCACTTAAATATAGGCATGACATAGTCGGAATCATTGCACGATCGTTTTCGGGTATTTTATGCTTCCTAACTTACACCTGTTTTTGATCGATCTTTAGTGTACTCAAACAGTTTTTAATTTACGTTTTTCTAAAAATTTGTAAATGTTATTGGGAGTACATTGAGGCCTTCACAACTTTTGAAAAATGATTGTAAACCAATGATACGTTATTCTTCAATATTTTACATAAAATATTCAACACATAAAAAATTAAAAGTCACACATAAAACATCCATATACCACCATCTGGACATTACAGTTAACATTTTTCTGCTTTTGCTGCATTACATAACCACTTAACTATGCATCTTTGCATCTATCCTTCAGTCCTTCTCTTTGCTTTAAATGTAAACTGCAAATGCTAGCACTTCACTGTTATAGACATAATTTGAAAGGAGACTGGACAGTGTCACCAGCTAAACTGAATGTAGGGTATGCAAAAAACTGGAGTCAATAATATCAGTTTTCACCCATTATTGTAGAAGAATAAAGTGATAACTATCCCAAAAAGGAGCAATTTTTTGCGGAAATATGAGAAGACTGGTTTTTGAGATTAGTACTTTTGGAATCCAATTAGGAGTCATGAGTTCTTAAGATACACGTTTTAGGAATTCATTCTAAAGACTCAGCCTAAAGCTATATATCCTTAATTAACATGTATCTTCAGTCAATGCACAGAGGATGAGGTAAAATATCTGTTTATAAACATTCATTGGGTTAGTCAGTAACTTTATTAAGAAGAAAACAAATGAGAAAAGAATTCTTTTGAAAATACTAACCATCATTAATTTCAAAAGAGTGCGGATTTTCATCACTGCAGAGTAGTCATCTCAGTTTTCTTATTGCTATGATGTGAGTGTGTCCAAGAATGTTCATGTGTTAAAAGTTTGGTTCCCTGCCTCTTACGCTATTGGAAGACTGTTAAAACTTTGAAAGAGGTGGGACCCAGTGAGAAGTTCTAGGTCTTTGGGGGTGTTCCTTTGAATGGGACTGTGAGTAACAATTTCTTCTTCTGCCTTCCACAGAAGAGTGGTCAATAGACTTCTACTACCCATACCTTCCATGTCTTGCTGTAGGCCCCAAAATAATAGGGCATCTAACCTGAAAATCTGCAAAACTGTGAGCCAAAGTAACTTTCCTGTTTTTAACTTGGTTATTCTATCAGTCAGTGTTTTACTAGAGAAACAGGCATAACACAAGAGATACAAGTGTATAAGAAATTACAAAAACAGTTTATGAGGTTAATCACAGAATTGGATGAGGAAACATGCAGAGGACATCTGCAAACTGGAGGCAGAAGGATTGAGTCCAAGGTCTGGAGCTTCCTGCATTCCCCCCGCAAATCATATAAGGAGGTCCACGAGTCTGTGATAGAAGGTAGCAGAGTCTACGATGGAAGGCTGAAGAATCCACATTGGAAGCCAAAGAGTCTGCACTTGAAGTCCGAAGAGTCTATCATGTCTGAACTGAACGTCAAGATAGGGGCTCCTCAAAAGAACAGGAGCAGATCTGTCCTTCCTCATTTCCCCTTTATACCATCCAGGTAACAAGACGCCCTAAGCTGTGTCTTCTATACCTTATGGTGTAAAATTGCTGAACCAATTTAGTCAACCTTCTCTTAACTAAACATCGCAAACTGATGCAATCGCTCAGTCATAGTTATCCACATTATTTTATTACAGTAATGGAATTATAACTAACACATGATCTATTTTGATTGTTTTCAAGAATTTTTATTGATACAGAAAAGACAGGTTATTTTTTTTAAAATGCCATCCTATACTGAGAAAAAGCAAGTAATTCTGACAATGTGATTCAGTAATTTTTGTATCATAAAGTACAAGAGACTAAGTTTTTTAAATTATTTAGTATCAGATGGCTAGCACTTTGGTTACTGGTAAGATAAATAAATTGTAATATACTAGTATATATTTTCATATGTTTGACATAAATAAATGTTTTATTTTGCTTTTACATCATAATTGAATTTAATATTACCTTTTTCTGGCATGGACATAAACAATATACTGCATGATAAAGGAAGAATTATTCAAATGGCACTTAAAGTTAACAAATGAAGTATAAAACATCTTGTATTATTGTTCACATGTAAATTAGTATGCAGAATATTACAAGAGGTCAATTTTTGTATTTAGCTTTAGAGGATAATAAATATGACCTAAATTTGGTCTCATTCTTTTTTTCTAATTTGTTGTTGAATTACTCATTAAGAATAATATCTGGAATAATATAGCCAGACTCTTAAAAAGTCACCAAAAGCTCTTTTTTGAATTCTAATTAATAAATTTTGTACCCAAGAAAAAATAATACTTCATGTTGTTCTTAATGAATAATTAATAGATAAAGTGCCGTTTATCATCTTTTGACTTTTACTACACCACGAGGTCAAGGCAGTAGGTCAATATTCTCATAATTCAACATCTGAATCTGACATCAAAAAGTTCCCTGGAGATGAAACTTGTCAATGATATGTTCGTTATATACAAGATATAAAAGTTTCTGCTATTTTAGGAATATTTTCTCTAGTTCTGTGAGGTATGATAATGATATCTTGATTTGGATCACATTAAACCTATATAACAATTTTGAGAGTATAGTCATTTTTACTATATTGGTTCTTCCTATCCAAGAGCAAGAAATATCTTTCCATTTTCTGATTATCTTCCTCCAAATCCTTTTTCAGAGAACTGTAGTTTATAGTAATGTAAAGTTTTTACTTCTTTGTTAGATTGATTCCTCAGTATTTCATTTTCTTAATGCTATTCTGAAACATCTTGTTTCCCTAATATCTCACTTAGTGAGTTTGTTTTGTATGTACAGGAATGCTATTGGTTTTTGAGTGCTGACTTCATATCCAGCTACACGACTGCATTTGGTTATTACATCTAGAAGTCATGTGGTGAGTTTTTGGGATTTTTATGTGGAGTCCTAGAATAGAAAATGCAATTCCAGGAAAGAAAATTAAGACAGGAAGAATCACAATCCCTGACTTGAAATTATGGCACAGAGCTACTGTGATAAAAACAGCATGGTACTGGGAAAAATACCAGACCTGAGGAACAATACAACAGATTCTAAGCTGTTCTAAGATGCAGAAACAACTTCAAGTACACTCAGTCATCCGATATTTGACAAAGGGACCAAATATTTTCAAGGAAAGAAAGCCTCTGTTTTGAATTTTATTATCAAACTCTTTTATATTCCATAGGTGTACAGTTGCTCTCTCTTGCTATGCTAACTGTAATAAACATAGAAATTGTGGATAATTAAGAGGGGACATTCCAGTTTTACAAACTATTGAACTTGAGTTACTTTTCAAAATGGCTCCTATGAAACTACTGCTTTCTCTACTCTATCTATAAGTTTAAAGTTTTAGTAATATATTGGACAACCTTATTTTTGATAAAGTTGTCCAACACCTTCCCTGGAAGAAAGATAGCCTCTTTAATAAACGGTGCTGGAAAAACTGGCTTTCCACATGCTGAAGACTAAAACTAGACTCTTATCTTTTGCCATGCACTAAACTAAAGTTGAAATGTATCAAAGATCTAAATATTGAAACAGGAACAAAATTTTTTCTGGAAGATAGAATACCTAGAACTCTGGAAGACATAGGTGTAGGAAAATACTTCATGAACAAAACCCCGATTGCATGGAAAATATTACAAAATATCAACAACTGGGATCTCATATTATTTAAAATCTTTTGTACAGCAGAAAAAGTCACCAACAGAATGAAAATCAACCTACAGTGGAATAAATGTTCAGCCAGTTGTTTCTCAGACAAAGAACTAATATTTATAACATAAGAACTACTGGCAAAAATCGGACTCCCAGATTTAAAATCCAGTAAAAAAAAAAATGGGCATCTGAAATGAACAGACACCTCTCAGGAGAAGAAATATCAATGGCAAATAAACATGAAAAAATGTTCAACATCACTGGTCACCTAAGAGAAGCAAATACAAAAATGCAGAGATTCCGTCTCACTCCAGAAAGAATGACCATTATCAAGAAATCAACAAATAACAAATGCTGGTAGGAAGGAAAAAAGGAACACTTCTCCACTGTTGGTGGAAGTGTAGTCTGGTGCAACCACCATGGAAATCAGTGTGGAGATTCCTCAAAAAACTAGAACTGGAGGCCCCATTTGACCCAGCTATTCCCCTTCTTGGTATGTTCCTGAAAGAATTAAAAACACACAACAATGATATATGTGCACCCATGTTTATAGCACCACAGTTTGCAATAGCTAAATCTTGGAAACAACTCAAATGCCCATCAACTGATCGACAGATAAAAACGTTGTATATATATACAATGCAGTGCTGCTCAGTCATAAGGGGGGATAAACTTGAGACATTTCTAGGTAAATGAAAGCACTTTCAGACTATACTCTTAAAGGAAATAAATTGGACACATGTGTAAACACCACATTGTTTCTGTGGTGTGAGAAACTGAAAGTATAAATAAGGACCAAAGTCTATAATAGATATTGTGAAACAGGAAGTGACTATTCGAAAGAAAAGGGGAACTAGAAAGTGTGGAGGGGAAAGGAAGGAAGGGAAAGAAAAAATGAGAAAAAAAGGATACAAGAGAAACAAATATTTTTCAGTAAGAAGGCGGAAGAGGACCCGAAGGCAAGGGAAGGAGGATGGAATAAAAAGAGGAATTGAGATATATCATGTACAGCTAAAAAATCCATATGATGATTGTGATCATTATATATATCTAAATTGTTCCAATAAAGTTAATTTATAAAGTTCTGTTATAAAGTATTTTAACCTAGTATAGTAATTATTATTTATGTGAAATTGTTACATATATAACCAAGTTAACAGTGATAATCTTTGCAGGAATCTAACTATTCTGCTTCTTTATCACCAGTCATTCTTTAAATAAAATGTAATACTGGTAATAATCAGGGCTATTTTTCATGGTACCCTTTAGTACATCTCAAGGTCAGAATACATATTTTTGTGATTTTACCTGCAATACAAAGGTTTTAAGAAGACAAGTTTTTTTGTCTTGGTGGAATTCTAAGACCTACAGCATCTTCTATGATTTTTTTATGTATAATGTAGATTTTTGTAAAGGAAGGTAGAAGTAGACTTTTTTTTTTTTGCTTCTCATCAGCAACTTAACTGTCTTAATCTCTTCATGACCATAAAATACCTTATTTTTCAATGAAACACACTTGACTAATAATTATACACGCACACACACAAGAAAATGTAGAGTTGTAGAGTACTACACAGATACAGTTCTAGTGAGGATACCAGTAAAACACTAGTCTAAATAAATTTCCTTTGAAGCTAGAAATTAAGCTAGGTCACTGACACAATCAAGAATTTTGCTTCACATTGAACCTTAATATTACATTCATTACATTATTACATGATTCAACTTTTTGAAGTGGTAGATTGATGACAGTGTATGCTGGATGTGGGAATGTAGCTTGGTGGTACAATGTTTGAGTAGCATTAATGGGGCCCTAAATTTAATCCCAACTTCACAACTGTTTTAGATAGTAGAGTTGTTGATTAATAATTTCAACCTAATATCTTAGACATCTAATATGCAAAAATACACAGCTGTACTCCTCCCTTTCCGAGGTACACTCAGTCAGTTAGAATATTCTGTCACTTTTATGTGAAAATTACTTCCAAAATTTTGACCATTAAAACTACATCAAGTATGACCATCCTTAAACACACACACACACACACACACACACACACACACACACACACGCGCGCGCCAAATGATATTTTACCTCACTGAGTGTAGTTGCCATAGGCAGATCACTGATTCCATATTAACTACTTGTTGTTTCTCTTAATAGACTACCTAGGATAGATGCCTAAGAAATTAATCAGTCCATACTACCCCTCTACTCAAAAGTTTCAAATGTTCTCTCAGTTCAGTAAGGGTGACAGCCCAGCCAACAGTTCACACACAGTAACCTATGAAGTCTGTGAGTTGCTGTTCCCCCAACCTAGCCTTTCCGATCTCAATGTATTCTACTTTCTTGGTTTTCTTAGCTCTGTTACACTGATCATGTTGAACATGTTCAGCAATCTTGAGCTAAAACTCATTTCAACATCCTTCTTCTCAATCCTAGTGTCTAGATATATCAATGTGGCTTCCTAATGCAACTCCTTCAGCAGTTAGAGCAAATGCTCCCCTTCTCTGTAAACCTTTTCCTTAGTAACTTCTTTAAAAATGCAAACTGTCTTCCTCATTACATACTTTTTTTTTCTTTATGGACCCTACAGACTTGCTCTGTGTATACTATGTAATTTTAGACTATTTTCATCACCTCTTAACACAAACTTTCTACTCATTAGCAGTTACTCTAAATTTTCCTTTTACTCAACTTTCTGTCAATCAACAATTTATTTTGTGTCTCTATGAATTTTCCTCTTATTGGCAATTCAAATAAATTGGAAGAGATTTTGCAAAGGATTAATTAGAAAATTGGTATTATGCTTTTCCTTTAATGTGTTATACAATTCACCAATGTATACAGGCAGACTTGGTAATTTCCTGTTTAGATATATATTAATTGCTTATTCGATGTCTGTAATAGATACAGGGCTATTCAGACTGTTCTTAGATGAGTTTTGGCAGATGTGTCTTCAAGGATTTTATTCATTTTAATTAGGGTGGTCAAATTTGTGGGCAGAGAAATGCTCATGATATTTCTTTTTCTTTTTAGTAGCATAGGATCTGTGACATCACTCCATTCAATTCTAATATTAGTCATCTGTGTCTTTTTTCTTTCGTTCTTAGTGAGGCAACATGTTTATCAATTTTAAAAATCTTCTCAACAAATTGAACTTCAGGTTTGTTGGCTTCATTGATTTTTCTTTAATTTAATTTCTTTTCTAATTGTTTTCATATTTAATTTTGGCTTACTCTGGACTTAACTTTACTTATTTTTCTAATTTCTTAAAGTGGAAATTTAGCTTATTCATTTTTTATTTTTTTTTGTTTTTTCTAGCATTCATCCAGTGCTACAAATCCCCTTCAAAGTTCCTCAGCATCTCACACATTTTGATACATTTTGTTTTTAATTTATTTATTTCAAAATTTTTAAAAAATTCATTTTGAGTTTTTTTTTCCTTTAACATATGTGTTCTTCAGAAGTGGTATCTACTTGTATTTGGGGACTTTCAATTGTGTTTATGATGGATTTCTAACTTAATCACACTTGGGTCTGATAAAAAATTATTTAATATACAAGCTTTTAAATTTGTGCTTTGTGGTCTAAATTGCTAAATTTTCCATGAGTCTGAGAAGATCAAGAGTCTCCTTTTCTATTATTTTTTGTGTTTTTTTATTAGAACATGCTTGAAGTACATAATGATTACACTCATGGTGGGGAGTTAGTACATGGATAAAACACATCTTAATTCTTTTAATTCCATACTTTTTACCTTCCATAATTTGCTGCTTACTGATCTTATGTTAAATTCATACACACTAAGAATTCTGTCTTATGAATAATTCATCCCTTTATCATAATATAATTGAAATATCTGTCATGTCTGCTTTATATACTTGTTCTCTTTAAATTGTGTTTTTTTGTTTGTATTGCAATTTTTTTGATAGCTGTACATAATGTGGTCACTAAAAGGAACTGTTACTGTGATATTTAGAATTTTATGGTAATCTGTGTGATTAGGGAAAGAATTTGGTATTCTTGCCAGTAGTGAATGTGTTGTGTATTGTCCCTGAAATCCTGGTGTTGAAACCTAATGACCATGATCATATTATTAAGAACAGAGCCTTCAAGAGATGATTAAGTCACGTGTCTTCTCCCTTCATGAATGTGGATTGAGTTACCTTTTTATCCTATGAGTCTGAAGAATTCAAAGAATGGTTTTAAATAGGGACTCACTATGTAGTACAGGCTGTCCTTGAACTTGCTTATGTAGCTGAGACTGGCCTGGAACTCATGGTGATTCACCTGCCTCAGACTCCCAAGTGCTAGAATTCCAGGCATGTGTCACTATACATGGCTGAAGAATCGTCTTAACATTTCTTGTAGGTCATTTTTGGTTGTCATGTGGTCCCTTATTTTCTGTTTGGCAAGTAATAGTATAATTTTATTCATTAATTTTAAATAATAATTTTGCTAAAATATGCAATGAGTGACTGGTAGTTTCCTTCTTTGAATATTTGGACTTTAATGCCACAGTCAAATTCATGAAGTTTGAAAAGAAATTAACTGGTAATCTTGTGAGCAGTCTCATTTACATTAAGCATGGGACACTATCCCATTGAGTATACGTATGTGTATCATTTGTTACTCACTCTTGGTCATTGAATTTCAACAATTTTTACACTTTTGCATCAAGGTGTGCATATCAAAATGATGATATTAAGAATTTATTGATGTTCTGGGATGAACCAGTTAAGTTTTCCATCACATTTGGGAGGCTTTGGGTCACTATTTTCCTAAATATTCTGCCTCTTTTCCTTGCTCTTTCCTTCTCCAATTCACATTATATGTAAATTTATGTTTTGTGATGGGTACACCACGTCTTTAAGGCCCTTTCAGCCTTTTTATTTTTATGTTTATCCTCAAACTGAATGATTTAAACTTACACATTAAAATGAATCAAATCCTTGAGGACACATCTGCCAAAACTCATCAAACCTCTAGATATTATTTTTTCATTTCAGTTATTGTACTTTCTATTTCTCAAATTTTTATTTGGCTCTTTTTCAAACTTTTATTTCTGTAATAATATTCATTGTTTTCTTAAACATAGACTTATACTTTAATTATCTGGCCTGAAATATATACACATTAATCACATATGCTATATTATTAATCTATAAATACACATAAATATATACATATGTATGTTTGCAAGATAATGTATTTATTATTTCATTCAACATTTGGGATTTCTTGGGGAGATTTCAATCAATGGTTTTCTTTTCTGTGCATAAGACAATTTTTTTTCTTCTTGGTTTAATATTTTCTTTGTTTAAAATTCATCATTTAAAACAAAATAATGAGGAATAGTATAAATCAAATTTCCTTTTCCTTTTCCACAGTGATTTTTCTTGTTGTGAATTGTGCTTGCTTTTGTTACTTTCTTCTTTATAATGTGAATTTATTGAATAATCCTGGAAAGTGTATATTCTTTGTCATATTTAACCAGTAAAGTTTATGCTTAGTTAAGCTATTAAATAGAAAGATATTGGACATTTTTTAAGTGCTTTGAAGCAATAAGCCTAACAGTCTGCTGAATAACAACACATATGAGTTGAGACAAGTTTTCATGCTTGGTAAATTTCCATTTGTTTTGTAACTAAAGGTAAAGTGTCCCTGAAAGATAAAGTGATCACAAGTCATTCTTAGGCTTATTTAAAGCATTGCACATGAATATGGCCCTATAGATGCCTAGTAATATTTCAGAGTTTTAAATATTCCATATATGTCCCACACTCAGATATTTTGTTAATTTTTTTAAATAAGAGCTTTATTGAACTTAAATTTGTATACTATACAATTTGCAAACTGAAAGTGTATGATTCAGTGGATTTTAGCATATTGAAAGAGTTGCATACCATAATCACAGTCAAATTTAAATCATTTTTGTTATCTCAAATCAGCTCTACCCAGTATCACCACCATGCCCACCAATCTAGGCAACCACTGAGCTACTTTCTATCTTCATAGATTTTCCAATTCTGGGAATTTTTCCCCTGAAATATACCATGTAAAGACCTTAACATATCCAAACAAATGGAAAACCTGAAACATTTTGCATATTGTAGTGAAACTAGAAATTGACCGAAGAAACATACTTAGAATACACTAACTTTCTCTTTTTTTTTTTGTACAGTGCTTTTGTCAGTTGACTGATAACACTATCTCCAACATTATAATGTTAACTGATTCTTAACTGCTTTTGTCTAATTACATGAGGATAGTTGTTTGCAGATAAGTTAAACAATGACATGGTCTAACAATTGAGATTTTTGTCAGACTTCCAGGCCAAATAGTGACAATCCTTTGAGAGTGGGACTTTTGGGGAACTCCAAACTCATCCAGCCTATCTAGGTGCAGATCTGTAGTTACCGTATTGAAGAGACTCTTAGTTTTCAGGATTGTCATGAAGTTGGTGAGAAATGAATGAAATTAAGGCAAATCAAAAATCTAAGCCATGAAATATTCTTACCAAAATCTAACCATATTTTTCCTAAATCAATGCTTTTGGTTGTTGAAATTAACTTACAGAGTTCTGAATAAGTTTATTTTGATGATTTCACCATGTTCTCATTGTTTTTATTGAATAACTTACATTCAGAGTTTCTTACCATACCTAGTGGGAAAATCTGAAATTATATGCTATGATCAATGAGAAGTATATATTAAAATTGAAGAAGGAGAAAGATTTGGTAATGAAGCATCTGAAGACGATTTTTAAAAAAATAAGCATATTAAATTTAGAATGATTTGATAAACACTTGAACTCATAGTTTTGTCATTTAAAAATTGGGGGAGCAAACTTAGTGAATCGTGTCTGAATAAAAGTTTATTTCGATAGGTCACTGACTACTGGTAAGTATGCAAAAAGGTCTTTGCTCCAATTATTTTAATTAGTGTTCTAGCAACCATAAAAAAACTTGAAGCACAAAATCAAAAGTGAAGGCTAAATAGGATGGGTGACCAAGCAAAGCCCACGCTAAGTAGAGAGTCGTACTGTACAGTCCATGGACTTGGCCATCATGTTTACGCCACTCTCCTAATACAAAATACCTTCTTCCTAGACCTTCCAGTCGCATTGAGGAAGAGGCATTTGGAGGTCTCTAGCAGCCTCCAGCTATCTGGAGTTGCATCCAAAGAAAGACACGGGAATATTCATAAAGGACTAACTTGATACAATTTTGCTTGTTTCACCATGTTGCCATTAATTAAATCTTATATAGGCTACAGTTTATGCTTCTAAAATTTTATGTGTGTACCAATTTAAGATATAGACATAAGTAATTAAGATAGCTCATTAACAACAACAACAAAAAATCCTTCTAAGGCGAGTCAGAAAAGTCAGGACTTGAGAGAATTAAATGCTGGCTAACATAAGGCAGATGGCCTGCTTGGCATCTTACCACTTCTTTACAAAGCTCACTGCAGTTTCTGTCTCTGAAAACACAGTTTCTTGGCAACTACACTGGTACTTGGGATAAAGTACACAGTAAGTATTTATTGACTTGCTGACTATCTGAAAGCCGGTGTATTATGATTTTACAATTTCATCATATTGAGGAGTTCTAGGTTCTATTTCAACTCTGATCTCTTTCTTGAAAAATAAGTTTGCCTATTGAGGCCTCAAATTTTATGTAGGAAATTTTAAAGTTTGGGTAAATCACTTCCAATATTCATTTCCATCAGTAAAATTTGTAATTGTCATATATAAGGATACACATAATTTAAATTGCAAAAATACAATTTCTGTAGTTGTTTTTCCACATGGTGTTTACTAATTATTAAAAATATAAAAGCCACTGATCCTAGCTTCAAAGGTGAATAGCAAAGCGGTAAGAGGGGAATATTCAGATCAAAACAGATCAAGAATAGTTTGGTGCAGCCTAAATTTTATCATTAGCCGTGTAGACAGTTCTCATAGTTGATGAAGCTGAAGTGGTTTTAATTGGAAATTTCTTGATTAGCCACTGCAACTCTAATGAATGCAAATTTCAACACTTTCAAAATTATATCCTACTGTGTGAATCTTTTTTATGCAATCAACAACAAAACGGAGTACTGATTTACTAAAATTATGTTAAAAGTTATTATTTCATTGTTAATTTAATCAGATTTTATTTTCTTTCTTAAAACCAAATTTTTCAAATTCTTTTTTTAACACAACAAAGTGAGATTCCTTTGGAATGGTAACTCTAAACTAGTGAAATATATATAAAGCAGAAAAAATGTATTTTAATCCATTTTAAGGGAAAAATCAATAGAAAACAATTCAATTGCACAAACTTCTTTCATTTATTTGGACATCTATCAAGCACATTATTTGGTACAATAGAGATTAGTTTAAGGTACAGGATCTCTCTTTAAAGTTCATAGCAATAATGACATGATATATAAAAGGAAGAAGATGTTTAACCATTTACAGAAACTAAGGAAGATGAAGTTCTTTTAAACATACATTTCTGCAAGGGATTTAGCTCAGTAGCCTAAGTGCCTGCCTGGCAGGTGTGAGGTTGTGAGTTCAATTCCTACTACCAAAAAAATAAAAATACATTTCTGAGATGTTCTATTTTATTTATTTATTTATTTTTGGTACCAGGAATGAAACTCACAACCTCACATTGTCAGGCAGGCGCTGTACCCCTGAGCTATATCCCTGGCCCAAAAACATACATTTCTGAACAAGAAATACGACAGTTTTAGATTTAACTTTGTGATTCAACTTCACTTCACCAGTAAAAATATAAAATCCTAATTGACATGCCCAGCTTCCGCTGAAATTTATAAACTTGTCTATTTAGTTAGGGGTTTAGAAAATCAGATTTTTGAGTGCAAGTTGAGTGCTTTCTGCTAAAACTACATTACTTTATAAAAAATTATTTTGCATTGACACATGATAAACAAAATCTTATCAAGAGCGAATGAATAAAGGAGTTCTTCAGTGTTAATCAGAACTTTCATTCACTAGTCTACATGTAGTAACTTGGGCTTCTTTATCAAACACATTTAAATATTACTCTGAATTATTTTATTTACACTAGATCATAACCAGCATGTTTGACCAAAAAATAATTGTAAGATGCTTGATAACGTTGGAAGACACTCTCACAAGTCAATGTAATGGTGACTCAAGATGGTTTATCTGCAGGAATTATGATTGACCATGAATACACTTTTGAAACCTGTTTTAATTAATTTCTCTTACATATTCATTTGTATATGCATAAGAAAATTTTCACTTTGCCTACTTACTAAAACTCAGGGCTTATGCAAAATATAGAAGATGACGTTGATTTTAGCCACAGAGTTTATCTGCAGTCAGTGTAGATTATTTTTGAACCCACAACTTCTCACTGCCTGAGGGAATTTTCTAGACACAGTGAAATTTACCAGAGAGAGACAGAGACAGAGAGAGAGAGAGAGAGAGAGAGAGAGAGAGAGAAAGGAAAAATAAAACCCTAGAAATGAAACAGCATTAATGAGTGAAAAATGTAAATGTATGTTTGAAAATACAATGAAAAATGGCTTCTCCCTTTTCTTCCTTCCCATTTCCCACTGTCTAACCTGTCCTTCCCTGTTCCTCCAAAGATCCACCTGAGACCTTCTTTGCTTCCATGTGAAGTCAGGCAAGACATTTGGTAAACAACATCCACCATTTTTAAGTATTGAAATTGTAGAGAGAATTTAATTTCTCACACACTTGTTTTCATAGCCCTCATAACCTCTTGACAGAGTTATGGATGTGAATTATAAAAGATAATACATAAAAGGGTTAAGAGAAGATGTTCTTCTTAAAAACTTTATTAGTTCACATTAGTTATGAAGAACAGTGAGTTTCATGTTGGCATATTTGTACATGCATAGCACATAATTTGATTGTCATTTTATAGGATTTTGAAACATACTGATCTCCTTGAAATACATAATAGGAGCATTCAGCCCTGAATACAGAAGGAGAGGAAGACTAATTAAAATTTGGATGTTTTAAGCACAAAGGGTTGTATGGCAATAGATTCATATTAATAGATTTAAACTGTAGAATTTAGATTCATAAAAGGTATGTGTTTGTATCTTAAATTCAATAGACTTTCCATTAAATGCTTCGACAGTTCATTTGTATTTTCTTTTTATTCAGCAATCTACACACAAGACATTCTCATATGATTCTGTATCAGTTAAACACAGGTTTTACGACTAAATATTACATATTACATACTAGTGCAGAACACATACTTGAAATACATGGCTCAGAATCATGGCACATGGAAGCTACCAGGTATTTTCAGTGCAGAAAACATGATATGAATATGTTAGTCATAATGGGACATAGAAAGAGGTTCCATTCAATTCTGTTTATTTCATTTTAATTTTTAAATTTTTTTAAATTCATTTCTCTCTTTTCTTTTCTTTTCTTTTTCTCTCTCTTTCTTTTCTTTTCTTTTCTTTTTTTTTTTTTTTTGGTACTGAAAACCGAACTCAAAGCCTCATGCCTGCCAGGCAGGCACTGTACCACTGAGCTATATCCCCAATCCTCAATTCACGTCTTTAGCTATCATATTTTAAGAAAAATTAAGACCCCACATCAAACTACAGGCATACATGTGTCAATAACATAAAAATAATATTAAAACTTTTAGCTTACATACATGCAAATTACATATGTGTGCATGTGTGTATATATACACATGCATATATTATACATGTAGTTAAATAATACTATACACACCTAGAATCTTCACAAAATATTTTATAAATGTAGTGTGTGTATGTAGTGTGTGTGTGTGTATGTAGTATTTATAGGGCCAAGTACATAGTTCAGTAGCACAGCAGCTGCCTGGCAAATTCAAGGTTCTCAGTTCAATTCCCAGCACCAGAAAAAAAATAATGTATATATCCTATTTGTATGTGTATATGTATGTGCATGTGCATTTCATACATCATGTATATATCTAGCAGAAATGATCTTAGATCTATACTCTAGATCTATCAAAAGCATTATAATACTATTTATAAAAATACGTCAAATAAAGAGAGTACACAACATAATGAAGAATACATGTAGACAGATATACACAGACCATTGATTTAAACACCCCTGGAAACTTGCACATGTAGAAATGCATGTGCTGTCTAAATTTAAAATAATCTTTAAAATTAGCTTGTTTCTACTACTGAAAGTTCTTTGCCACAAAATGTTATGTTCAAATCTGTTTTATTTTTCTCTCCAATTGTGTCAGTCTTTTATGTCTTGAGCATTCATGCCCTATATCTTCCAAAACTCAAAGCTACTCTCTAATATTAAGTGCCTACAATGTACCAAAGCAGTACTCTACTTTCTTCTATAACCACCTTTTATTTATAGGCTTTGTCATTTTCTTTTGATGTTGATACTTCCATTCGGTACACTACAAAATACTGGCTCCTTGCCCTTAATTCCCCTGGAAAGGCTTCTTTCTCTTTGCTTAGTGCTAAACGAATCAATGAATCTCTAGTTTTACCTTAAACCATAGGGTTTTTTTTTCCATCTGTTCCTCTTAAATCTACAATCACGGTAGTTGCACAATAATTGTTTAAGTAAAGGAGATCGACGTCCTAAAGTGATTTAAGGGGAAGAGTCATTTCCTAACTGAATCAGATGAAAGAAGCCCTTTCACGGAGTCAAAACAGCATGATTCACCTTTGTAAAACTATTTAACATCCTCCCACCCTCAGTACAGCAATGTACTTTGCCAATTAGCCTCTACGTTCAGGGGAAAAATTCACCATAGTGTCTTTTAATTTTTAAGGCATCTCAGATTTATATCAGAAAGCATCACTGATTCAATAAGATGCTTTTCTTTCTAATAAATTTTACTAAATTTTAGAGAAGTGTGAGAACCTAGTGTAGTACTATTCTAGTAGATTTTAAATTCATTCAACAGAAATGTATTTTGCATGGTTTTGATGTTTTCCATTACTTCATTTACTACTAGCTATGTTTGTTTAACAAATATTTGGTAATCACCATACACTACACCAGTTTGCCAGAATAATACAATATATAATCAAGAAATTTACAGCTTAGAAATTATGGAGATATTGAAGGAAATGGAAAAGTGTAAAAATGTGAAGCTAATAGAATAATAGATCTCTTACTGCATTTCAGGCACTGTAATGGGTGATTTATAAACAATAGAAATTTCTTTCTTTAGACTTCTGGAGACTGCAACATCTAGTATCACAGCAACAAGAGATTTGGTATCTAGTGAAGACATCTTTTTGGTGTTCTCACATGGTGCAAGAAGCAAAAAGGAAAAGAGATAAATCCAATGTCCTCCACAGGGGCGGATGGGCCAGGCAGTGCTCTGAAAAGGTTTTCATAAGGTTGTGAATCCCAGCCTCTTTTTGACCCAATCATTCCTCAAAAAGGACAAGCCCATCTTTTAATACTATCACTGGTGTTTACGTTCTATCACATGAATTTAGTGGGGGCATGGTGGAGCATAGGAATAAAGGACAGTCTTTGAAGGAATACAGGATATTTCATGGTAGGTTAGAGAGGGGACAGAGAAGACTTTCTCTTAGCAAATAGGATCTAAGCCACAACCTAATGTACACTTACTGTTATGGTTGATGCATTATGTCAACTTGAGAAGTTTAGAAGTTTAACTGAGAGACTCAACAGGGAGCCAAGATCCTTAGTTTGTAAATATCCTCATCCTGTGCAAGAGGAGGGCACAGAGATTTTGTGAGTGCTACACCCACCCTGGTGGGGGGGGTGTTGGCCTCTGTACAAAATAAGGGAGAAGAGGCTTGTTCCCCGCTTTTGCTCTGACTGCTGCCTTGAAGTGTTGCCCCGGTGCCATGTCACCCTGCCTTAGAGCCAGCTGATTATGGACTGAAACCTCCATGAACAAACCTTTCCTTCCTTCATTTTGGGTGTCAGGCATTTTGTACCAACAGCAAGAGAAAAGTAACCAAGACAGTTAGTCTGTAGCTGGTTATTTGGATGATGGGTGTCAGGATAGAGGCTGGTGCTAGAAAGGAGATTTCAGTGGGAAAACATCAAAGGCAAGTCCAGACACTTGCTTAAGTGACAAGGATAGGTTTTCATTTCCATGGGTTAATACAATCTGAATAAAGTCTTGTGTGAGTCTAACTTGACTTTGACTCTTACAGAGGCAAATGCACATTTCCATGGGAGAGTCATGTAGTAGAGAAGGTCTCGGGCATGGACTCAGAGGAATAAATGGCAAGTTACAAGAAGCAGAAGACCAGGCTGGTCCAGCAGAATCGTGTCTGTGCTTTTGAAGTGATGCACATCAAGACTTTAGGATTCCACTCCCTGAGGTAGGGGAAAAAGGGCTCTGTAGTCACGTGTTGACTGGAAAGCATTTGAAGGCTTTTGGATGCCTTTGGTTTTCTCAGACAGCCACTCCCAGAGGGGTACGATGCAACCTGCAGCCGTCAGGAACTGTGTCAGTGTCATGTTTGTGTCTGTATTGGCCAAAGTTGAGGCCTGATAAAAAAGAAGTTTCTGAGGCTCTGAGGGTCCTGGCTGGGGTTTGGTCAGGGAGAGACTCTTTTCCAGAAGTGCTGGGTACAGAACAACAGAGAGATATGAAGAGCCATTTTAGAATATACATTACTTTTTTGAGCCATGATAATGATTAACCAGAATACAATGCAGTAACAAATAAAGTAACATTAATGATTCCATACATCTGAAGTTCATCTCTCACATACTCAAATTCAGCTGTGTGGCTCACTGTTCTAGGTGGCCATATGGTCCCAACTGGTGACTAAGAGATAGGAGGACTCCACCTCGTCTGCAATGCCTGCCAATGGTTACAGACAGGACATAGAACAGGAGGCCATGTGGGACATTTTAATTGTCTTAACCCCAAAGTCCCAGTGGACACTTCCGCTGATAGTTTGTCATCCAGAATTAGCCACATCTTATATGAGAGAAATCCAATTTGAATGAGATTGTAATGGAACATGGAGACTAAACAGAACCAAATTAATAGTTTTTCAGTGAATAGATTAAAAGATACAGACCCTGGGAAGAAAATTAACCAGAAGTGTATTTGAATATGCCTATGACAGAATCTTCTGTAAATTCTCTTTTCAGTGCCAGCATCAGAAAGTCTCATCTCTCCTTGTAGGTTTCAGCGTGTGCCCAAGTCTGCTTTTCTCTGCATCAGTTGGCTGCAGCAGGAGAAGGACTGCTAACATACACGGCCAGTGCTTTAATACTCTGCAGGTTGTGCAGGGCATATTCTGAGGAAGAGGAAATCAGGTAAAAAATTAGTCACTGCAGGAGCATCTGTTTTACACAATCTTAGGAATATTCTTCAGACCAACAAGCTGTGAGTCGCAGGATTCTCTCTCAAGCAATAATTTCAGTTAGACCAATAAACGAAAGCACCATTTGACCAGGTCTACACCTCAACTCCAGACCATATTCTTTCAGTCCCCCAATAGCTGTCCTCTTTGGAGGATAATGAGGAGGAAGCAACCGTCCAAGCTGCTAAGTTTGTAACCATAGAATATTATGTGCAAGATTTCTGGAAAGATGGAGGTAGAAAATACAACAATGTTAAAACTGTCTTGGTTCTTTCTTTCTTTCTTTTTTTTAATCATCACAAACTGAAAAGCCATTAAGATGTAGATAAAGAAAATAAGACAACCGTTTAGATACAGCCTGTACTAAATCACAAAGTTTCTAATCAAGGACAGAACGTGCGTGCTCTGCAGTGGGAGAGGAAAGGTAGGTGCACTTGCTCTTCAGGTTGAAGTAGGAGAATTGAGAGTAGAGAGATTTGTACCTGGTTCCTTGCTGAGATTCCGAAGGCAGCTACACAAATGCTTTCAACATAAACGTGAAAATAAGTAGAAACAGATTTTAGCTACCTATTAGCAGGGAGGGACTAAGAAATGACAAAGAGGGATCTTAAAGGGCGAAAAATGCATTCCTGAGTGTACGAGGTGGGGATGGAAGAGAAGGAAGTATCCCCTGTGTACTTCAACAAGAAACTACGGTCTGAGAATAAGCAATGCCAGACTCTCAAGGAGGAGCAGCCTGGGGTGTGCAGTCTGGCCCCACGGGAGACATAGTCACCCTCTGTATGGAAGCTGGAATGGGGATCCCGAGCCACATCAAACAGGAGATGCACAGGACATGAAGGGATTAGCTCCAGCGAGGCTAAGATAGCACTGATCAAAAGGAAAAGGCCGCAAAGCTTTGCTGGAACGACCGCCTCGGCTTGTCCTTGCCAAACAAACCAGATACGTTTTTATCAGCATGAGCACAGACCGGTTGTGTTCCTCGATAGTGGTGCTAAACTTCCCACGAGTCCAGACATAATCCCCTCGTACGAGGCAAGGGAGCCAGATTCTTGCACTGACGAGATGTTAAAATGAAGGGAATTGATAAATCACTGGAATATACTTGGGTTGAAAGCATTTAGATTAACATTTTAGCTTCAAATACACTGGAGCTCAGAGTCAGAGATTTAAATGCAACATTGAGAAAAAAATAACTCACCAGAAAATTGTACTATTATCTCATTTCTTGTTTCTTCAATTTGTTGTAAAAAGCATAAGTGTGGGTGTATACTTTGAAATTTAAATGATATAGTGCAAGAATGCCTTCAGAAGTTTGATTAGCAGCATATGATGATAAAGGCAAAGAGATTTTGCTGTGAATATCTATATTTAAGACTAAAATCAACTGTTTTAAGTAAATAATGTTGGTTTTGTGTATGGAAGATGAAGGTGGAGAGTAATTTTTTGAGACTTTAGACAGCAATAAATGATCTTATTATCAGAATATGATCAATACTGTCTAAAATTTTATGTACATGTATGTAACACAGAATGAAAGATGTGTATGACTTACTACTCTTTACTAAATTAATTAAATCTAGAAACTTTTATTTAGTAAGTGGTTCATATTTAACAATCTAAGAGAGTAGTGGAGAAACAGATACATTGGGACTTATTAATTATTAATCTCAATAACTTCTGAATTTAAATTTTCACATCTGCAGAATGGAGGAATGATAGATTTAACTAAGCTTTAATAAGCTTTCTATCCTCAAACTCTTTTCACTTTTGTTAACAATTAGGTTTTTTAAAAAGGCATTCAAAATTTGATTATTGAATTTAAATATTAAATTATTGCCATAATTGTCCAAAATATCCAACCATGAAAAACAACCTTAAGCAGTGCTCACTTAGCATTTGAAAGGAGGTAGAAATGAAAACACAGCTTTTTTACTTAAACAGTCTTTTACCTCTATCTTATTTACAGCATTGGCTAGGAATAGAGATATGGAATAATCTTTATTTTACATGCAGTTAAAGTAATAGTTTTTCAATAATTACAACCTTTACAATTACTGTGCGATAGTTTGCATTGTATTTTATCAGGACATTATTTTTCAAACAAAATTGCTGTACCCAGAAGTGTTATGTATTTAGCCTGTACACTAAACATTAGTTCAAATTCATAAACATCAAAAAATCAAAATATGAACTCATGCATAAATTCACCCCTCATTATATATCTTAATGATGAGGCTGTATGTGACAATCTTGTACAAAATCTGATCAAGTAAAGAATGGCATACCTGAGGATTGATGTGGAACACAGTAAGACTGAATTTTGCAATACTCTTTCACTGTGTTGTAACAGCATTAGCAACCTCAGTTGAACTGGTAAATTAAAGGAAATTTGAAAGCCATCAGAAAATTGTAACGTCAACTATGTGCTCAAATATTGATCAGTATGTCACATACTGAAATTTAGAATAGTGTGTGTCTTCGTCACTTTCCACATGGCTGGGACAATATACCCGAAACCTGTAGTTTAAAGGCGGAGAGGTTTACTTGAGCTCACCATTTCTGGTGCATGGTCTATCAGCTCCAAGGCAGGAAGCTATTGAGAAAGAGCATGGTGAACAGGAAGTGGAGAATGGGGGACAGGAATTGCTGACAGAGGTAAGCACTTCATACCACACTGCCAGGAACCCCCATCCCTTCCTCTTCTCACCAGCTCCCACCTTCCAACAGCAGGTCAACTATGAGTCCCAGAATCCAACACCTCTGCTAGCATATGAGACTTCTGGGGGACATTTGGATGTAAACCAGGACAGTGTGGAAAATATTAAAATAGTGGTAAATGATCAGAAAATAAAAATAATGTAAGGTGTCTATTTGAAAACAGAAGATAGCATGAGTAAAACCATCATTAGATAAGCAAGATAGATAACTATCAAGGCTAAACACAAGAATAAATACATCTAAAGTAGTTTATTGACAAACTAAAATAGATATAATATGTGAAAAAGAACAAAAATAAAAATGAGTAAAATTCAATCAATATATAAATTCAAAAGAGAAAATAAAAAGAAAACTATGACAATGAAGGAAATAAAGGATAATTATATTTAAAACTTCAGATATCAATCATGATAATAAATATTAATGCACTAAATTTATCAATAGAAAGCTATCATTAGTTTGAAATGAAAAAAGCAGTCATTAGAGGTTCATCACTTATGGAAGAAATATCTGTGATGCAAAGTCATTCAAAGTTGTACATAAAAGTATTTTTTAAATTTATTTTTATTTTTTAAAGTATTTTAAAAACAATTCATGTGTATATTCAACTATATAAAGCTTTTCTATTTATTGTAAGGAAAATATTTTGTAATAGATACAGAAGTAGAAATTGCAAAGTATAGTATTTAAATTAGTATGCTAATTTTGCATTTAAATTCAGTTACCACTATAGTGAGAATATATGAACATACATTATTTGATTATTAAGAAAATATGTATTAGGAGTACTCAGCATTTTCCTCTAAATTACTGGCCAATAAAATGGAAAAAAATTTAAAAATGTACAAAGCACTTGAATAACATAAATAATCTATGTGACAGTATCTTACTTTTCTCTCGTTGCTGAGACAAAATACTCAACACCCAAAGTTAAAAGAGCAAAGGTTTATTTAGTTCAATTTGTAGACGTTTCAGTCCATAATAAGCTAGCTCCATGGCTGGGCCATGCATGGCAGAGAGGCAACCCTTCATGGCAGGGGAAGACAGCAAAAGCAACGAGGGAAGGGGAACCAAGACTCTTGCTGTCCCGTATATTGTATGCAGGTTGCCTGCCCTAGACCAAGTATAACACTCACACCCTTCAGCCCAGCACCTTAATCCCAGCACTGTATTATGAATCAATCACATGCTATGGATTCAACTACCTCCAAACAAACCCAAGAAGAATGAGGCTTTGGGGGACATCTAGACACAAATCATAACAGGAAGGTATAAAATCTGCATGTAATTTTAGGAAATATTTTTAAAACTCATTTGAAACAAACACAGCATTTACGTGTACACAAAGCCTTAACATCACACATGAAAGAATATCAAAAATTGAGTAACATAAGTAAATATTTTCTGAGGCAGGTATGGTGGTGCTGCTCTGTAATCTCAACATTCTAGGAAGATAAGGCTGAAGGGTCACTGTTTTGAACCCATCCTTGGAAATATAGCAACTCAGACTTTGGCTCAAAATTAAAAAAAAAAGAGAGTTTAGAGGGGTAGTTCATTGTAATACAATAAAGAAAAATAGAAGTACTACAATAAACAAAAATAGAAGCAAAGCAAAGTAAATGATTTTCTGTCTATACTAGAATTCCTGCTGGATTCAAATATAAAAAGAAGGTGTTGGGGCTGGCAATATAGCTCAGTGGCATAGTGTCTGCCTGGCAGGCACAAGGTAGGAAGTTCGACTCCTGGTATGAAAAATAAAAAATATATAAATAAATAGTGAAAGAAGGTGTAGCAATCACAGTCATGATAAACTGTCATGTCACTCATGAATCACATAGAAATCTAAATTATGTTAGAATTGAATAATAATGAAACCATTAAACATAAAACTCATGGGATATGATAAAAGGTAGTATCCTTATCCATATTAGAAAATATGAAATTATGAAAACTAAAGACATAACCAACTTTGAAATAGGGGAAAAAAGCCAACTCTTAAGTAAATTGTAAGTGATAAAAAAATTAAGAATTTTACAGGAGATCTTAAAAATAAAAAGTTAATTTAATGAAAGACTGTCAATTTTTCCACTTTGAAAAGGACTCTTAATCCCTTTGTAATGTCTTAGCATACAGTTTGTAGAGGTTTCAGTTCATAGTCAACTGGTTCCACATAGGGCAACATAGAAGAGGGGAATCACAGAGGGGAAACTGTCCATGGCAGGGCAGTCAGGATGCCACAGGAACAAGGTTCCCTTTCCCTTTATATTCCATCTAGGCTGTAAATCTATTGGTTGGTGCCAATCACATGCAGGGTGAGGACGGATTCTGCCTCCAGTAAATCCATTCAGCTACACCCAGAACGATACTAAACCAATTGATGAATTAATACAGTGCCACACATTCTTATTCCCAGTGACATGCACCCATGATCCAGCCTCCTTCCCAAAGCCCCAACTATGAGGACAGGAGGGTTTGGGGGAACAGGTTTTGGGGTAATAAGCCATAACAATATAGAAAAATATGTTATGAAATATGAAGCTACTATACTTAAAAATTGGTAATGATAGAGGAAAAGATAGTAAACCAAAGAGTAAATAAAATTCCTAGGGACTCAAAAATACAACCCTGCTCATATTAATTCTTTCAACAAATGTTTTGTTCCCTAACTTTTAGGTCAAGTACTCTTCTTTCTTTCAATGAAAACATTGGAAAACAAAAATAAAGGATTGCCCTTATTTAGCTTTTATTTTGTAGTGGAGAATAGCAAACACATTTCAAATAATTTTGAAAAACAGTGCAATTGAATTTCTGTCCTATATTATAGTAATAATTTATACAGTGATTCCTTGGTACACGAAAGCCTTAGTTTGCAAGCAAGTTGGTTTGCAAATAGAAACATCTGGCAAAATTTTGCTTTTGTTTGTCAGCTGCATCTGGTGACAAACAGAACCATGCCCCTCTTTGCCACATAAACACAAATGTGGCCATGTTTTCCAAAATCAAAGATCAAATTCAATTCCGGAACCAAGGTACCACTGTACCACTATAATGAATTACTTATGCCATTTGCATTTTAAAACAAAAGGAAAAACTATTAATGATTTTGTATGTACAACTAATATTTGTGAATAATTTTTA
>RJWM01019810.1:0-38305 GCA_004363535.1 Dasyprocta punctata | reverse complement strand
TTTTTTTTTTTTTTTTTTTTTTTTTTTTTTTTTTTTTTTTTTTTTGTGGTATCAAGGATTGAACATCCTAAGTATCATCTTGGACACAGAGCAACATTTCTTAAAATTATCATTTTCAACTAAAACTTAACTGATTGAAGAAATTTATATCTGTCCACCAGACACCTTAACGCACAATATCATAATTAAAAATAATTGTTTAGAGATTAAGTGACATTATTTTAAAGATCATACAAATCCACTGCCAATACTTTTGTGGATCAAGAGAGATGGAAGCAGAAATGCCAGAAATCAGGAATATGAGCAGAAGATACCCAGATAGGGCACATTGGGAGCACACAAAAAGCCACCAAATGATACATGTCATCACTGTCTTGTTTGTTTGAAAATGTTTTTATTAATGTTTGCCTTGACTTAAAAGCCACTGAGCCAAACTCCCAGCCCTAAAAGTTACTGATTTGGCATACACTGTAAAATTTCTGTGATCTATAGTACTGTGTCTATGTTGTATTAAGTACACAGAAGAGGTGTCTAGGACAAATTTATTTCTGTATTCATTCATACAACAAATGTGTATTGTTTCTGATACAGACAGATTCCCCAACATATGTAAGAGTTGTGTCCTAATAAACCCATCATGAATTAAAAATACTACAAGTTGAAAATATATTTCATGCACTTGATCTACAGAAATTACAGCAAAGTAGCATACTATACTGTGAAGAAGTAGTTATTTACCCACCTAGAAGCTTGAGTGAATGAGAGCTATGATTTGATGCCTAGTATTATAAGAAGGTGTTATGGCTTGTGTCTAGATATTCCCCCAAAGCCTCATGCTGTCATGGGGGTGAGTTCTAGAGTTTGCGATTGATTAATGATCCAATGCTGAGATTATGGAGTGATGTTACACCCATCTTGGGGTGGGTAGACTGTATAAAATATGAGAGGAAAAGAGGTTTGCTCTCTCTCCTCCCTTTTTGCTCTTGCTTTTTCTTTCTATTGGCACCATGAAAGGGTCCCCTCAGTCACACTTCCCACCCTGTCTTGGAGTCAGCTGAGTATGGACTGAAACCTCCACAACCCGTGTGCTAAGTATACCTTTCCCCCTTTAACCTTGGGTATTGAGTATTTTGTCTCAGAAACAGGAGAAAAATAACCAACAAAGGAGATATTCATTGTTTATCACAACACCAAAAAAGAGCAATATTCAAAAATTACACTATCACTTCAATTTTCTTTCACAGCATCATAAAGTCAAACAATTATGAATGAGACATCATTAAGTCTAGGACCATCTCTGTCATATGCAATTCTAATTACATAGTATATATTAGTAGACTAAAAATAAAAACAAAATCATCCTCTCATGGTTCTTGTAAACTGACATTTATTATCACAAACAATAAATATGATATGTAAACAAGAGGAGGCCAAGACCCTTAGGTGGACATTAAAAATTTCTTGACCACAGTAAGTAATTGACATTGTATATTTTGACACTTTTTTTGTGGGGGAGGGGTACCGGGGATCAAACTCATGACCTTGCACTTGCCAGGCAGGTGCTTATGTTGCTGAGCTAAATCCCTGGCCCTGACCTTGTATATTTTGAGGAGATAAATGTTAAGGAGATAATCTAGCATGGGAGATAAGAAACATATATGTGATAGTGAGTTCAAACTAAGATAGAATGGATAATAATGATTTATTTAACTTGATGAATTTGTTCAAACTTGGATATATAAATTAGAGGAAGAAAACCTCAGGCTAGGGGAACAGCAAGCTCAAGAATCTGGGCCAGGAGTTAATCTCCTATTGTCTCTTAACACCTAGCGATTAATTGGTTGAAATAAAATAAATGCAGGAAAATAAAATATGAAAGAGCTCTTGGCTTGTGCAGGGTGAAATATGCAGAAGATTTTGCCTTTTTCTTTGTATAATGAGTAACCTTGCACATTTTTGACCAAGTAATTTTTAACAAAGTTTAAATAACAAAACTCACTTCCAACTCTACTCTGCAAAATAAGCCAAGAGCATGTCCAATGGTGGTAAAATAGGAACTTTTCTAACAGTGGAGCATTCCCAAATGGTCTGCTAAAATGGCTGCAAGCTTTCGCCTGTCTTTGATATTAAAGATATTTTTTAACATGATGACTAAAAATACTGCAAAGATTGAAATGAATAAAAATGTATCAATTGATCAAATAATATCACATTTTAAAAAACCATCAAAGATTCTGTGTATAGCTCTGCCATTGTTTCTATCTCAGTGAATCAGTTTGGAAAACTTCACAATCTATATTATTTGTATTCAAAAATCATACCAAAAGTTTAGTTGGAGTCTAAACTAAGATGTCTTGACACAGGAATAATTGAAAGTGAATGGTGTGTACATTTTCCAAGGACTTCCCTAACAAAACTCCCTCCTAATACCCTTCGCATATCATCCTATGCCATACGCTAATTTTGGGGCACTAATCATCTAGCTAATAGGATTGTGCTCCGCATGTGGTTCTTTATCTTCTGAAACTTTGTAACTCAGATGGCAGAGTGGTATGTATTGAGTTTTCATTCTTACTTTTCATTATTTAAGAATTCCCTCACTGTTTGTATTAATTTGGACTACTATTACAAAATAGCATATGTTGACTGGATTAATTTTTTTTTTTAATTTTAGAGATTGTAAGTTCTAGATCATGGTGCTAGAATAGTTGGTGTCCAGACAGTTGAGTTCCGGTAAGTGTTCTCTACTGGCTTACTGACAGCCACCAGCTCAATATGTTCTATGTATCATCTTTTTATTCTTTTCATCTTAAGGCCACTATCAAATGAAAACTCCACTCTCATAAGATTATCTCACCTTACCAACTTCTTATGGTTCTATATTCAAATAGAGTCATATTGAAAGTTAGATATTCAAGAGAAATTTGAGGGAGGATATAATTAAGTCAAAGTGCAATGCTGTTAACTATTATTCTATTTATTTACTCATTTGACACTGAAAACCTAGGTTGAGTCTGTAATTTGGCTAGGTAAATAGTGCTACAATAATGTGAGTACAGATATTTCTTTTATGCAGATTCCATTTTGTGAGGGGAAGGGAGAGGAATGGGGAAAAAAACGAATCAAGTTGTATCATGTACAAGTACAAATTCCCTATAATGAATGTGATCATTATGTATACCTAAAATGTACCATTAATATTAATTAATAAAAATTATTACTAATTAAATCATCCAGAAAATCACCTATTGATCCATTCATCACTATTCTTCAAACCACTGAGGCCCTTAAACAATCCCCTAAACAGATAGCAAGTTCCCATATCAGTTTATAATAGCCTGCTCATACTAGCCCATCCTTCACTTTGAGTGTGTGCTTTATCTTTATCCTGACTGTAGGGACTAATAGATCTTTTGCAATTGCAAAATAGAGAAATACCACTCCTAAAGGGCAGCCATGGCAGCACAACTAACAATATTCTTTGTCAAATGTGTGTTAAGCTTCTGACAGAAATAATTCATTCCCTAATGTTAGACAGGCATCCTGGGTCAACAGTAACCACAAGGTACATTCCATTGGTTCAACCATGTTAACATGCCTAAGAATCAAAGAGTTAACTGTGTAGCATCTCTGCAGGCAGAAGTGCCCTTCTTTTCCTCCTCCTTCACTGTTTCTACCGTGTTTGAAAATATTACATCATTTTAAATTTCATATGACCAACATAATATAGTGGAGAAAAAGTCATCCTTTCCATTTTTATCCTGCAACAAACAGGGTCCCCAACATCTTTTTGATTTTATCTTTTTCTCTCTCATTTTCTTTCAAGGATCTTAGTCGATCTCAACTATTAAAGCTTTTATAATTTGTGGGGGAGTTTTTTGTTGTTGTGAAACCAAAGAAGTATACATAATAATCTACTTGGGTGATAAAATACTGAAATAGTTATAAATAAATAAATAGTGGAATAGAGAGATATTTCTTGATCTTCATGAGTTTATTATACATTTAGAAGTTCAGAAATGATTGGATAAAAAGAGACAATTAAAGTAATCCTGGAACAATCACCTTGCTGACTTTGATATAAAGTCCTGGGAAAATGCAAGGAAGTGGTGATCAGAATTAATTTAGATTTCACCAGGAGCTTATACATAGGATGCCTTAATGTACTTATAAAGGAAATCATGAATATTAGTGAGTAGAAATTTTACTTCGTCAAAATAAGAGCAAATCTAAAAATGGATAAAGATATAGGGATAATTACAAAACTCTCAAGCAAACCTAATTCTGAGATAGCTTAGTTGGCATGCTTTATTTGAGTTTGCATACATATACATATGTATATATATGTTTAATTTAGTAAACATAATTTGGATTAGGCTCAACACATTTCAAGTTTACTTCATAAGTGCTAAACAATCTAGTTTCGATGATAATTATCACATATCTACAGTGTGATCAGTTTGTTATGGGAAAATAGAATATGTCAATGTGTCTTATTTTCTGATTTAATCAGTTGACAGTATGAAAAAGTTGCAATACTTGGAATGGGAAATTTACACATCTGCCTCTGACTCAATCTCAGAAAACAATCAATGAAATGAATCCTGGGAAGAGAGGATTTTTCTGGCAATACAGTATCACATCTTTGTAAGAAACACTGTAAAACAGAAAAATGGTACAAAAGGCACTATCTGGAAGACCACCAGCCAAGAGTTTCAGGGAATGTCTAATGCATGTTAGCTTTTTCTAATAGTCACACGTTGTTACCCATGCTTGATGAAAACCAACTAGAGAAGCACCAATTGAAAAGAAACCAATTAAATAGAAAGAATACTTCCTCATCATCCTCCTTGCTGCTGACTTAGAAACACTTGTGAGATGTTAGTATTTCTAGTCTAAATAAAATGGAGAAGGCACATTATAATAGGTAAACCAGAGACATAGGATTTGCAGGGCAGGTTATGAAATTGGTACTCTTGGAGCATGGACATTTACCTGATAACCTCATTTGGTTTCTTTCTTTCTTTCTTTCTTTCTTTCTTTCTTTCTTTCTTTCTTTCTTTCTTTTTATACTGGGAATCAAACTCAGGACCTGGTCTTTGCCAGGCAGGCAAGGTGCCCCTGAGCTATATTCCTGCCCCTGCCACCTGGTTTTAAAAAGATAAGAGCCACTCAACATGCAGGCAAATGACTTACAGAGGAAATCTAATGTGAATATTTAATCTTTCAATGATGTGATTTTTAGTTTCACCATAAATTATACGTTTTATAAGTTTAGTTTAACATAATATTTTATCTATTTATTGTTTTTGACATGATGTTTTAAAGTATATATGCATTGTGGTATTACTATAAGTGGATATGTAACTTCAAATGATTATTTTTTGTGGTGATTCTAAGTGATAGTCTCTTAATATTCATAAATAATACATTGTATTGTCATTAGCTATATACAAAGAAAAAAATGTATTCCCATGTATACTGTAGCACTATATACAAAAACCAAGACCTAAAATCAACCTACATGTCCTTTTAAAAAACAAATAGATAAAGAAAACATAAAATTTTATGAAATATGGAATATATATTCTGTAAAATTATAAATTAGAAAATAATTTTGTGCTGCTTATTTTACAGTTAAATTAACAAACAGGAGACTAATAGTTCATTTACTCTTATACTGAAAGTTTAAAAAGAATTAAACAGAAAGTCTTCTTAGATCAAGTTTCTGTTACATAGTATTTTTAGTGGTACTTTATGTATTAATATTTTATGCATAGTACTATAGAAATGTGTTCTTGCAGAATCAAAGTTAATTAGTAGATTATTTATAAAATAGATTAATACAGTTTTCTGAGCATAAAATTTTAATATTTTTAACTGCTAAAATTTAAAAAATTATTTTGCACTAATTTTAGAACAGATTTTTGAAAACATTTTCTAAATAATGTGAGCCACTTATGTTGCTTTTGTGTAAAAATCTAATTTTATACAATCAGTATAATTCATTAGAATTATTTTTTAAATATTGTAAACCACTTAAGTTGCTTTTGTGTAAACAACTAATTTTATACAGTCATTATAGTTCATTAGGACATAAAAATATATCTGACTTTGCTTTTCTGTTCCCTGGCAAGTTCTGCATCCTATGGCAAATACAATAGACATACAATAATGTAGTGTCCTGCCCCAGTTGAGCTCACAAATTATTTTCATAATCAATACTTCTTTATATTTATATTTTATTAGTTATGGTGAATTAATGGGAGTTTCTCAATTTAATGGTATGTTTTTGTGAAAAATATAGCATAAATCTATGCACAAAAAATTATTTGATGAATTAAGTACTTAAAGGAATAAGTAGATGTGGAGTGTTATAATTTTGTCATATTTGTTCATTGATATGCCTGTGGCACTTGTAAGCATGCTTATTTATCAAACGTATTTTGTTGAATGAATGAACAAATGAATGAATGATTGTTTAAATAGTGACCATAACAATGTGGGTTTGTTATTTAATTTTAATGGAAGACAATAGGATAGCTAATGAACTCATATTTTAGAAGGCTTTTGAAGCACTCTTTTTATAACCATGTCTCAAGAAAAACATGAAATATTATAGCAGTTCAATGTTACTTCTTTTTTTAGAAATTTTGTTAAGTTACCAGATTAAATTCTTTATAGCATTTTTTAAAAAATTCTATTCCTTTTGTTTTTATGCTACAAAAAAATTTTTGTACTCTACAAGGACTGAATAATTCAAAGCTAGAAGTTTTGCTTCATGTGGTATACTTTTACTAAGACTTCATTAATTAATATCCATAGAAATAGATACCTTTTGACAATAGTGATTTTGTTTTCTTTATTTTAGGACAGGTCAGAGAAGTTTGCTTTCTCTTTTTTGAGAATGAATTTGTATCCATTTTGATACTGTATTTATAAAACTTTCTAAGAGGTAGAATATATTTATGGTACATTCAAGCATTAAATAAAATCTCTATAAATAGACGTCTTAGTGCACAGTAGTACATATATCGACATATATGGATACATCTATAGATATTTCTGAAACAAAATCTATGTTCTGGATAATGTCTGTGACCACAGAGTGCTATTATTGGAGGCCAAAATGTGTGATAGCATGAGACTTGCTCATTTGCAAGCCCCTCATGAGCCTGAAAATCACCTCACAGGGGTGAATTTTTTTTTAGTTGCTAACCATTGTCATTAATTTTGCAGTCATGATTTGAAAGTCTGCAAGATTTAGAGGGCATAATGAAGGAAATATTATTCTGCACCACAATAAAGTAGGTTGGAAAAATGAAGCCACCAAACAAAAGGAAAACTGGAAACCATTTTATTTTAAAGAAAAAAAAGCTATATAGACTAGAAAAAGATAATTGTATGTTATCACACTACACTGTTTCTGGATATATATATATATATTTCTATATATTTATATTTCTATATATTATATTTATATATATTTCCAGAAACAGTTTCAGGCCTAATCTCATAATCAAAAACCAATCAATTTTGGTTGTATTTGCTTAATCATCTAGCATATAATCAATGATACTCATTTTTATGTACATATGTCACAAATATCTTGGCAGTAATTATATATGAAACACTATGAAAGTCTGTGGCATAAAAGCTGTTTGCTCATATGAAATTAAATATTACATGCAGAAATTAGTAAGAAGTCACAATACAAAATACTAAAAGAAGAGCAAAGTGCTATAGAAACATTTTAAGAGGTGATCTGTAAAAGGGATGTGAGGAGAGACTCCTGGAATAAACTATACTAGTGATAAATTTATATACTTAAAGGAGTTAAGCAAACAAATATGGCAATAGAATGACCCTTGCAAGCAGAACAGTATGTGGAAAATTTCCTATAAGCAATCAAGTGAAAGTGTACTTTAGAAGAACAAAATGGTTGACACAACACTTAAGGTCATGTAGGTAAATAAAGAGGCACTAATAAATTTTAATAACTGCTGTCTTAGTTACTTTTCTCTCGTTGCTAAGACAAAATACCTGATGCCCAAAATTAGAAAAGGAAAGGTTTATTTTTTTTTTTTTTTTGCGGCACCGGGGATTGAACTCATAGCCTTGTGCCTGCCAGGGCAGGCGCTTAAGCCACTGAGCCAAACTCCCGGCCCTGATTTCCTGAGGCAGGGTCGCACTATGTAGCTCAGGTCGGCCTTGCGCCGCGTTGAAGCCCAAGCCGGCCTCGAACTCACAACGCTCCTCCTACCTCAGCCTCCTGAGTGCTGGGATTAAAGGCGTGCGCCACCAGGACCGGCTGAAAAGGTTTATTTTTTACAGTTCTCGGGAGTTTCAGTCCATACTTAGTTTGCTCCAAGGCAGCATGGTGTGGCAAGGCAGCCATTCATGGTGGCCACCAAACAGCAAGGTACACAGACCCGGAGAGAGAAAGAGAGGAAGAGGTGTCTTCCTGTCACCCTTACACTGTAAGTTGGCTCCACCCGTGGGTGGGTGCAACACTCACATCACCAATCCCAGCCCAGTCACAAACGCCAGACTCAGCCCCATCCAAGATTACATGAGGCTTTGGGGGGTCACAGGACCTTAGCCACAACACCTACAAACTGAAAAAAATTAATTTATGGAATTAATATGCTTTTGCAACTTGAAGAATGGAAAACAACTTTCAACTGGCAGCTGCAAAATGTAGTATATATAATGAATGAAACAGATGAATGCAGCATGAAAATGTATAATTCTCTTGTACCTACAGCTAGGACATAGTCATTTTTCCAGTATTAGAATTGTGTATATCAGTATGATTTTCTTAAAAAACCTTCACCCAGAAAGAAAATGTGTATTAAGTATTTGACTGAAGAGGGTAAAGTTATGTCTTCTTTAGAGATTTTTCAGTGAATTTGATTTGCGATGCACTGAAGTATAAACAGTATTACAATTTAAAATCATAATCAATATTCAATCCTTCCTAAATTGCCACCATCAAATCTTTCTAAAACCTCTTTTAGAATAATTGCATTTCAATATGACATTAGAGACTATCTTGTGTAACTTTTTCATGCTATCTGTAAAAATGCAAAAGGAAAAGGCAGCCAATGAAAAATGTCCACCTAATTTTTATTTGAGATCTGTTGCTTGATTTTTCAGTCAGGTAGGTCAAATATTGGAAATTGCTGCTTTTGGGAGTATGTGGGGAGAAATTGCATAGAAAGTATTTGGGAAAGCACAAATATATGCTCTGAGATCACAGACTAGCACACATGTGTATCTCGCATTAATGCTAGACTACTGAATGTAATCAGCACTTCTCAATAATCTTTCTTTTGCTGAGAATGTGTGCTTGGGTTAGAATAATCCTTTACCACTGTAAGAAACCACAGGAAAAGATACAGCATTTGCTAATGCAAAATTACACTTACAATCCTGTCCTTATTGAATTCATAGTGTTTAATTCATTGTTTTACTGGTAATGGATCTGGTTGGCAAAGATATGCAGAGAAAGAAAATAGTCTGGGATAAATAGAAACACGAACAGGGCTCTTTGGAAGTACAGGAGGTCATGAACTCAGATATCTAACAGTTGGGGATGTACATGAGAAGTCTTCTTTGGGCAACAGAAAGTAATAGACAGTCTGTTCATATAGACTCATTATTTCTCTTTTTATCGCACTTATCAGACTAACTTAGAACAATCTATTTTTCCTTAAAGGTAAAGATCTGGGTTATTTATGTTTGATATACCAACTCCTATTGTAATGCTTACCACTTAAGAAGCCTTCAAAATCTGCTGAATAAAAGGAAGCAGGAAGTGGGCAGTAGGAAGGAAGGAGGTAGGAAGAGGAGGAAAGAAGAAGAGGAGGGGAAAGAGAGAGAGGAAGAGGGAGGGAATTTGAGGGAATTTTAATTTCAGGAAGCAGTATATTATTTGGCTAAACCTCAAGTGCTTTTTCAGTAAACACTGAAAATATTCCCTCATTTTCTTGACGTAATGAAACAGATGTGCTATAAACTCTACTTATGGAAAAATTTCACTGACTTTTGGTGAGCAAGTTGCTTACCAAGTCAGAATCTAGGATTCCAGGTATTCATACAGTTCCAACTGAGGGGATTAACATACCTCTGCCTGTAAGTAGACAAAATGGTACTGACATTTACCTGCTGTTTTCTACTTATACCGGTATTTACTCACATGAGGTGATCATGTACATTTTTTTTCAGGGAGCCCTGTAGTGTTCCTTAGTGTTTTACTTCACAACATGAGTTCTCCCTCCTGCTGGAAACTGTTTTCCTTGTCTCCTTTGAAAAATCTCCCCCTCAAATTCTTATGTATGAGTAGAAAATTCTCCATTATCTGCTGTGTTGCCTTAACCCCATTGGAACCTCCGTTTCCCAAGTAACAATGACTGGTTCAGAATATATCAAAGAAACACTTCCTTGGGCTGTAGAAAAGAAAAACCTCTGAAATGCCTCCTTTGAGCTAGGAACCTGGAGTTACCACAGTCATTTAAGATACACAAAAGGCAACCGCTTGATGAGGAAATCACACCCACAGGAAAGGGCCCTAAGACCTGGATCTCAGTGGCCTGGTTTGAATCCTCACTGCAACTAAAGCCAGGAGTACTGATGTTCTTTTCTGGCCTATAAACCAATATTCAAACCAGTTCGTGTCAATATTTCCACCAAAAATGAGCAAACAAACCCTTAATGATGGGAGCAGCAAATAAGGAATTCAAACACTAATATTTGAGCCATGACCTTGCTCTGACTGAAACCCAGGAGCAAACACCTGGGAGAAAATCACATCTACAGTCAGGAAGAATGGCTTCCAAAACAGAAATCTTTCCTGCCTATTTAAAATCCTTATTCAGAGCCTCAATAATGAGGAGGTATTTAAGAACACATTCTAAATAGGAAATGACAAATGTATTTGGGCACTATTAATATCTCAGGGAGATAGGCTAAAATAAACATTTTTCCTTCTTCCTGATAAACAAAATGGGAGCACACAACACAGACAGTAAAAGTTCAATTAAGATATTTTAACTTTCTACCAAAATCTGTCAACTACCCTAAGCTGCTTATTTCATTTCCATACATTTCAAAATAACAGCCTTCTTCAGTATTAATGTGAAATAATTGTCAAAATTGCACTCCATTACTGATGATTATTTCTAATTTTTACCCATTACTCCTCTTACCATTCTTGTGGCCAAGGTTTTACTTATGGGTTTGATTGCACAGATGTGACCTTGTATCTCAATGTTTTCCTATTTTCAGTTACAGACACACAAGATTTGAAGAAGCCAATTTTCTTTTTTACAACAGATAATTCACATTTAAGCTGTTCACAATACACTGGGAGTTTTCACACCAAGAAGACATTATCCCAAGATTAAATATTGGTAGCTGCTTACAAAATGCTTGCAAACAGAGAATATTTACTAGGTGGCTGAGCAGATGCAATTGTATTATGCTGTAGAGATTTAGGGAACCCTTAGGAGTACAGCATATTAAGAGAGAATACTTTTCTTTTACTGTCTCCTAGGCTTTGTTCAGAAATAAATTTATTTCAACCAAATAACTTCCTTCTATATTCTTGGCTCTGTTGCAAATTAAAACACTGCCCCTGGACTCTACCACACCTGATCTCATCCATTTCATTTACGTAGTCCTCATTCCTGGCATCAAGGGGATACTTACGCTGGAAGAACCTGAAAGTGCTTGTAAATAATACCCAGCTGAGGCAGAACTCAGCTCATGGGATTCAGGAATAGGCAGTCAAGTCAGTCTTTAGAAAACTCATGGGGAGACTACAGTATAGTGAGAGGAGTGCAAGGAATGAAGCAGCATGGCTGATAGCATAGAAACTTACTCATTAAATAGTAATAAAGAGAAAAGCCAGAGAACGGTATAGCCTAAAAAAGCAAAAAGAAGATTTCCTAATTAGTTGTGCATGTTTTCCTTAAGAATAGGGCCAAAGTTTTACTCATTCTTGCATTTCAGAGCCAAGCAATCTTCTTTAGGTGCTAGCAAGCCATCTATGGATTGGCTAAGTAAACAGATCAGTAAAATGGTAGGGTGAAAGCAGTAATACAAATCTTAGTGCCAGAATCAAATACCTAGCTACCCTGTCGTGGGCCAAGGTATAAGAATAAGAGACTTCATCCAGGTATGGTGGCACACATTTGAGTCCCAGCACAGTGGGACATTAAAGCAGGAAGATCCCACATTTGTGCCCAGCCTGAACAACAGAGAGACTTGGTAAGACACTGCCTAAGCAAAACCAAAGCAAAACGACAAAAGTATTTTTAGAAACGAACGAAGGAGCCGGGCGTGGTGGCGCACGCCTTTAATCCCAGCACTCGGGAGGTTGAGGTAGGCGGAGCGTTGTGAGTTCGAGGCCGGCCTGGGCTACAACGCGAGGGCAAGGCCGGCCTGAGCTGCATAGTGCGACCCTGCCTCAAAAAACCAGGGCCGGGAGTTTGGCTCAGCAGCTTAAGTGCCTGTCTGGCAGGTGCGCGGCTATGAGTTCAATCCCCGGTGCCGCAAAAAAAAAAAAAAAAAAAAAAGAACGAAGGATGTCATTAGTGCAAAGACCCTAGGTTCAATCCCTGGTACTATTAAATAAATATAAATAAATTAAGATTTCAATCTACTTCTGCCCTCTAATGTTTTGCTGATACCTGTGTATTACCTTAATTCTATTAGTAGACAGCAAATGGACTCCTGTGTGAAGGAGCAGGGGAAAGCAGGAAAATGAAGGAGGGGCCAGAACGTATGCTCAGGAGCTCTTGCCTCCAAGGGTAAAATACTCCTTTCCATCTTACTTGTGACATTTTATACAGCTTTGTAGATTATGCCTTGTTTTTCTAACCCTCGTGATTTATTGTTCCTGGTAGTTATAATTCTCCTGAAAATAAGATTCATTTGTAGTGCATCTGCTATTTTTGTGTTACCATAACATTTGTGCCTTCTCTAGAGTAAATTTTCAATGAATGTTTGTTGAATGGAATTGAACCCAAGGTGGTTAACTTGCTCGCCTTGCATGGCAATGATGTATATAACAGGTTGCCTGCAAAGATTCTGAGATTATTTCAGATTGGTTTACTCACCAGATATGGTGATGTGTCCAGGCAATTTTAGAGTTGAGGACATGGTTTTAACCCCTCTCCCTTTATGTTTCTAATCTACAGCCCTGATTAAGTGTCAACAATTTAATGAGTGAAAAAGAAAGGAGGACCAACTTCGATACATGCTTCCTTAGGATATGTTTCAATTTGACCACATATTCCTTAGCATCCTGTTTTCTCAGTCAGGGTTCCTCTCTTCCTGATATGAACCCCATGCTCAATGGACTTTCCCATAGGGTCTATCTCACTTAATTAGCTGCCAGCCAGATCAGAAAGCAATCCCTGATCAGGTGTTAGCTGGGACTTCCTATGGTGTTACGTCCTGTAAAGCAATTTCAATTTAATAGGGAAATGTGAGGACTAAAATCTTTAGGGCTTAAGGTATCTAATAGGGGTTTCAAGCACCAGTGTGGGAGCTATTTCAGGGAAGGGAGGTCTTTAAAACGGAACTTAAAAATCACAATACTACTCCCTACTCATGTGGCTGGCCACATTTCCCAAAATATCAGTCCCCAGCTATCCCTGACTTGAAAAAGTTTCTGTTGATTGCCCTCCTATTGAACTACAGAGTCCTGTTACTAGAAAAAAAAACAAAACTATGTGTATACTGTCCTTTAGTGTACATTATTTTAAAACCCGTGAGGTGTGTTTACTTTTACTTCTGAAACAGATACATGGATAAATGTAGATGTGGATATAAATATAGATATGGATTTTTAAAAACTCTCCTAGAATTTCCAAGAAATCAGAGCCTCTCAAATAAGTTCAGTGGGGATAGACTGATTACCTGTTCCAGTTCTCTCCAGGAGTTGCATCAAGGTTTCTTATTGGGGAAAAAGTGCTCCACTTCCACACTCTACGGTTAAGTGAGACAGGAGAGATAGAATTGCTACTAGAGAAGATGAGCTGCACTGGAAAGTTGGAAATACAGTTTTCCTGTGTTGTTTTTCTCTAGGACTCTCTATGGACTGTGTAGTACATACTTTTTGCAAAATGGAAACATGTTTGCGTGTAACATACACATATTTTTCCTTACACCTTTCAGTTACTTATACTTAATACACTATAAATTCTATGTTAGTAATTGCTGTACTATATTGTTTAAATCATGAGGACAAAAAAGTCTGTTCATGTCTACTATGGATACAATATTTAAAATATTTAAGGACTACAGTTGCCTCATTCTATCCTTTATTTTTGGTCCTAGCGATTTGATTAGCACTTCTCTTTAAACTCTTTCCAGTCAACTGCAATATCTACTCAGAGCAAATAAAATAAAACTAATCATCAAACTCTTCTACTAAAAAAAAACTATTTGGTATAAATTCTAAAAAATTAAAAGCTAAAGAAATATTTCTTACTAAAAAGACTTGGCTAATGATTTGTTAAAAATAATGTGAAGGAACACACACACACACACACACACACACACACACAGAGTATCCAAAGTCGACAAATAAAATATGGGTATAGTTTGAAATACCCCCTTCTCAAATTCTAGTGCTGGCAGTGTGACACTCTTAAAAGGAGAGTTGATAATGAGGGGTCCTCTCTTCTGAATGGGACTAAAGCTGTTAATAAATGGTTCATTCAATATTTGGATAGCTTACCCATGCACTTTCCTACCTTGTGAGGAGACATTTATTCACCTAGTCTAACATATTCTGCTGCAGCAGCACAAGGAAAAATGAATGAAAACATTCTTACTGAATCAATGATATTTTGTATGAGACACTTTTATATATATTACTATTTTTCGTACTTGTGTTAATCATGTGAGGAGAAACTATCGTCTTTTTTCTGTCATTAATTATCTCAATGAAAATCTCATGTAGCAAGATTCAGTGTTCATTATGACATGTATACTTCCAGTGGAAAAATGTCCTTTGCATGATGAAATTTACCAAGATTTGGCTCATTTATAATACTTTATCATAAGTGCAAACTATTGGTGCTTAGAGGCAGTTGAGCATGTACATGCAACTCATTACATATTTAAGTTTATTGTTTAATTGATATTCATTTCACTTAAAAATTCATTAAACAAACACTTTACAACCTGTATTAGGCACTAGGGATTTGATATGGGAAAAATTTCTTTCTTTTTGCATTCTAATGGGGGATGCAGAAAAAAAAGCAATTATAATATAGAACAACTACGACCACATTGGGGAATCATTATTTGAAGAAGAGGAGCACCTATTCCCAGCAGGAGGATTGAGAGACTTGGAAACATGCACAGTTCCCAGGCAATTTGGATGAAAGTGGAAATCAGTGGTCCAGTTGCAGTGATTATCTATTTTTATGAGAATACACAATGAGAGTTTGTTGTGAACAAAATTCCAGCAGATTAAGAATTGACTTTATATTGCATTTCTTAAGGATTTAAATCTTGACCTCAACAGATAGACAATGGTCTTAATTATGGCAGCATATTTTAATGACTTGTTTTGAATCGGGGCATATAATCTAATTAAAAGTCTGCTTCTGTCTTTAAAATATTATCCCTGGATAAATATTTCAGACCATAATACTGGGCAATTGTGATATCAAATAATTTCACTATAGAGAAATGTTAGATGTTTGAGGTGATAGCTATATTTACCCCATTTTAAATACTACACAGAGTAAATATGTGTCAAAACACTATATGGTGCCTAATAAATGTATACAATTTTTATGCTTTTATATGTAACTTAAATAATACAGTTTAAGAAACATGATTTTAAGAAAAAAATCATTTAAAAAGAAGTAAATTCAGTCACATATATGAGAGCAGTAATTCCAAGATTGTTGAAATAAAAAGTAGTAAGGGAGATTAGAGCATGGTAAAAACCACACTTAAAAATGCAAACAAGACATATCATTCCCAGTATGAAGTAGGATTAAAAGATAGAATTTGCTGTTTTTGATTTTGTTTTGTTTATTTTTGTATGTTTGTTTGCTGTACTGGGAATTGAATAGAGGTCCTTCATACTAAGCTATATCCTCAGCCTGACTTTTTAAACATTTTTTATTAGTACATCTTTGCAGTACATAGTGATTGCATTCATTGTGAGGGGTTGGTACATAAATGCATCTAATTATTTTTAATTTCCCTTCCCTTCTATTCCCCCCCACCTCCCTCGATCACTTGGTCCCCCTTCCCATTAATAAAAGATGTACAGTTTTTGAAAGAATCAGCGTTAAGAACTGACAGTTTTATGACAATAGCCACTAAAATATGCTTATTTGCCAGAAAATATGCTTCTTTATCAGAAAACTCTATAATACAACACAAAAACAAATTCACTAACCTTTATAGACATAGTATAAATTAGATCTCTAAACTTGTTCACTATAAACTTGTTCTATCTTTTGACTTACAATACTCCATTTTTCTCTCTAATTTACCCCATGATAAGGATTGTTTTATTTTTCTATCTCTGTATATTTAACATGTTTTTGTTTTTTACATTAAACATTTAAGTCAAATACAGAAGTATTATTTTCTTTCTGTTTCTGGGTTATTTCATTTAGTATAATGTCTTCCAGATCCATGTTGTCATAAATAGTAAAATGTACTTATATTTTAAGGTTGAATGTTGTTCCATTTGGTGTGTATTTACATTCTTCTCTATCCATTTATCTCTAGACAGACAGATTTTTTTCCTGCCTTTTGTGCCTCCGAGCTGATTTGCAGATTCCCAATCTTGCCAATGATTATAATAGATGCTATCAGTTTGGACTACGAGACATGGAGGTAGTTATTTTGCTCCCAGGTTATCTGACAATTCACTATTTCTTTATTTTAGGCCCAGATGAAAAGGAAATCATTCAAATGCATATATACATAATAGATCCATATATATGGTAACTATCATAAAATCTCATAGATATGTTTTTCATCATGACTACCAGAATTTACCAGTGGCCCTTAAGCATTAAAACAAACAAAAACTTACACTCAAAAATAGTGTGCTTTTGTCCAAAACTAATGATTTTTTCAAGTATTAGTCCAAAATTCACACAAAAAGTCAGCTTTAAAGACTTTCATGTAGTAATCCCTCCTCATTATTTACCATTCTTCAGAGAATACTCTTAACCTAATATAAAGGCAAATTTACTATGTTGGTATATATTTTTCTCGCAAGCACATATTATTTTTCTTGTCTCTGTCTCAAATTGCTCTCAAATGAGGATAGGGCAGAGTAGTACATATATAAATTTCTTTGTACTGATGAAAATCACAAAGTAAAAGCCAGAGAGCAGTTTTGGGAGGTTTTCTTGGTAAGATTTACTTTTAATTACAAATGGGCTCAATAATATAAGCCCAAGGAATAAATTCTTTCTCTACAACTAGAAATTATCTATGTAAAAGATTGACTTTATTGACCAACTTCATAGTGGTTAACTTTGCAGGATATGCATCAGCAGCCTACTGAAGGAGAATTTATTTTTCCCTGGGTGTTGGAAAGTATATTTTCCCAGTGATTTCCCATTAGAATAGGAAGATGTATTTTTAGTAGTCATAATTTTTTAAAGACATGATCTTAGAATATCCCAGCCTTTCCTTGTTACTTGTGGATTTGCGGCAGAAAAAGATTTGACTGAATTTCCTCATATGAAAAGGAAATAGTCATTCATCACACTGATGGGGTGTACATGGGCTCAACATATGGCACTGCAAGGTGGTTTGAAAACCATCAGTAATTATTATAACAATCAACAACAATCATTATATATTTTTTAAAACAAAATATTGGTGCAAGGATTATAGCTCTGCAGCACAGCACCTGCCTGGCAAGCTTGAGGTCCTGAGTTTGATTCTCAGTACCAAAAGAAAGAAAAATAAATTATATATACATATATATATATATATATATATATATATATATATATAGAGAGAGAGAGAGAGAGAGAGAGAGAAAGAGAGAGGCAGAGAGAGAGAGACAAAGAAAGAGAGAAGAAAACATTTACATCTGCTAATTTAAACTAGTATTGACCAAAGGAATGATGTATGTAAAAATCATTATTACAGAAAACATTATATATACTCGGTTGTTTATTTTAGTCGATTGATAAATTTCCTCAGTGTGACATCTTGGACCAAACTCTTGTCAGGAAATTATACATAGGTTCATACTTTTCTCATTTTCTTGATTTATGTTCCACCTACCTGTGTTCACCAGTGAAGGGAGACAGGGCACTGTGGCAAATATCCAGTCTATTAAAACATGAGTGATGACATCAGTTTCCCACAGTTTGCCAACTGATTTGTTATGTCATTTCTGTGTTCACTATCTACTCAGAACGTACAGAGTTAGGCTTTGATGCAAGAACACAGAAGAAGAGTCATCTTCTTCTGCAGCCCCCTGTTCAGGAGGAGAGTTAGACTTGTAAACAGAAAAATGTACTGAAAAGAAGTGGGAAAACAGTAGAAGAGCATGTTACTACACTGATGAGAGTATGAGGTAACTGCCTTCATCCTTTGTGTGATAAAGTAGAGGTAACTCAGGGGACAGGATGCACGAAGATATTAAGTATGTGTGGGATGACTCTATGTGAAGCATAGATTCTGGGCTCTCAGATTCCACTTCAAGGTCACTTATCAATAGTTGCTGCCAATGCCTCCTTATTCTCAAGAGGGGAACTGCTAACAAATTTATTGCAGACAATTAGAAGAGGATTCCAGAAAGGATATGTCTTCAAATAAAATATGGAATATAATTAAGTATTAGATGAATGTGAAAGGTAGAATAGAGAGGACCTAACACTCAGGGAGAGAAAGGATGTGAAAAAGGATAGGAACATCTATCTCCCTGTTTTATGCTGAAAAGAAGCTGTGTTAGATTCCGAGAGATATATTACATTCAGGGATGTCTGTGTTGCTAGGAAGAATAGAAACCAGGTTTGAAAATGCTGGGGTGGTGGGAGGTGAGCCACTTGGTGCACATCACTTGTGTATACAGGAGTTTCCTCCACCCCCAGACACAATTTGGATGGGTGAAAAAGTTAATAGTACTGCTGGGCTTTGTATAATTCCCAGAAGGGACTCTAGTCAAAATTAGCATTTAGCCCATAAATCAAAGTAAATAGTATTAATTTGATTGCAATTAGAGTGAGACTGATAAGTGGAAGCTTTCAACTCCAACATCTGTGGAAGTTGTTTTTTTTTTTATATTAGACTTTTAAAATTACATTATAAGAGTAATTTAAATCATAGCTTACACCTGTTCTTTGGTAAAGCTGATTGCAGAGTGTTTAATAAGTTTATAAATTTACTTTAAAATGTGACATTATCACATTTACCAATAATGCGAAAATTCAATGATTTTAGAAAGAGAGGAGAGGGTGTTCTTGAAAAAATTAGAAACATTAAACGCCAGATGCCTAAATAATTCCTGTTGCTTAACTAAATGGTATTTTTTTAGACTTTTACTCCATGCAGCTACCTATTTAGAAGTTCCCTGCAGCCATTTTAATTAGTTTTCTCACCGCTCCTGTGAGATAGGCTGAAAGTACAATGTCTTGTGTTAAGCCCGGCTGTGGCTTACCATTTTTTTCACAGACATGTGAAGATCATGTTGGGGTTAAAAGAAAACTTCATATTTATTGAGTTCATTTGATATTTCATTAAGCTTAAGTAAACAGAGTTTAAAATACAATTGTGAAGTATAAGTTAAGCACTTTATTCAACCAATATGGTATCCCAGCATTTGTCCTCCAAAAGATCTGTCAATTTGCTTAAAGACAAATATATTTCTTGTTCCTGAGAGATTTACATGTCATTTTCTGAAGTATAGGATTCGATGGAAAAAAGTCTAATGCATTTTTTAAATTTAAGATTTCAATATTAGCATAGGAAAATATTCGGTTCTCAAATTAAATAACACTTTGTATTAAATAGCTGTGAGCTGACAAGAAAAAAATAAAGACAGGAATACTAGAGATAGTGACAACTGAAGAGTGTGTTTTTCCTCAATACACGATTGCAGCAGTTTCAAATTTGCTTTTCATTCCATAAACTAGCTTTGTGACCATACTATAGAGTGGCCTGCTGAACTGAAAACCAGGATATCATCACACAGTGTTACCATAATAAAAACTGATCTGAGGGCTCTTGTCACATATAAAACAATAACCTAGAATAGAAACGATATTATATTTATACAGGGAAGAAAACTCATGATTCCAGTGGACTCATGTTGAATACAGAGATGGATCCTTTATAACTGTAAGGATAAATTATTTTGTGCTGTGTTTAACTACATGACTTTTTTAAACTAATAAAAAAGTTAAATCTCTGTCTTTTTCTGAATGAACAGAAAAGAAAAACCTTTAAACCAAATTTTGTTTCCTAAAGTATTTCTCTGCTTGTCATTTAAATAAAGGAGAAAAACATAGTCCCATATTTTAAAAGAGACTCAAATCAACTATTAGTCATATTTCACATCAGCTAGTATAGGATAGATTTGGGGTTAATTTTTGTTAGGTTTCATGATGGTAGCAAAATGTGACACATAAATCTTAGAGCAGATAGAAAATAAGGCTGGAAAACAGTAATTAACTAAGTCCACCCCAATTATCTAAGACCTGACAAGTCACGACCCTTTTATATTTGAAGTTAGAAATTGTTTATTAAATATTTGTTCACTGGAGCAAAGGCAATACATTTAATACTGAAATAATTGTATATATATATATATGTATACAATTATTATATATATATACACAAATATGTAAGTATATTCTTGATTTCCATTATTTCTAATTCATTCATGCTTTCATCTCTTATCAATACAACTATTGAACACCCAGTCTACACTAAGCATTGTACTATGGTAGGTCCAGGAAATATAACCAGAACAATGTCTATCTTCTTGGTGCAATCAGACGGAAATCATACAGGAAAGACAGGGATAGTCACAGTGACTAAGACTCATCTATAGTATCATAGATAATACTCAAAGAGCTGAAATTATTTCAGTAGGATTGGAACTCTGAAACCAAGATGGCAGGGAAAAGTGTTTTGCTTTGTTTTGTTTTGTTTTGTTTTGTTAGGGATGCTGAAGAAGAAGGAGAAAGTATTAAGAAGTTAGGAAAGAAAAGCTATATCTGATTATTCAGAGGTTTTCCTCATCAGGAAAGGGACTTTAACTTTTACCTGATGTTAACATGGAGTTATTTTTAAAACTCCTTCTGCACAATAAATGACATGATCAGATTTGTACTTCAGAAACACTTTTATGTCTCAATATAGAGAATGACTTAAAGGAACTGAAGCATAAAAATGCCCATACAGGACAATAAAAAATAATATTCTTTTCATTATTAAGGTAGTGACCAGTAGGAAGTAGAAACAATTGTACATTTTATAAAAGGCCAAATTTTGTAATGTATCACTGTAATGCAAAGCCCTGTGGATGTTAAATATTGAATGAAATATATAGATAGCTACAAATGGAACTTGAGAAATAATTTTTGAAAATCCTAATTTGGGAATCTGAACTAGAAACAATGATAATCCATGGTGAGCAAAATCACGTACTATTTGAGGGTTTGAAGATGAGGTGTCTGAATCAAACATATTTGTATGCTATGAAATAAGGTAAGACCATTGCACAGACGAGGGTACAGATTCAAACAGAGGAGAAGGTAAAAACAAAAATAGTGAAAGGCTCAAATTTTTGAAAATATCATGAGTCAAGAATACATGTGATCCATCTATCCTACTGAACATCAGTGGCTTGGGAACACAGCACGCTGTGGAGCATCTGTTGTTTACCCGCCTGATGGTCTCACTTATTTACTGTTCAGCACTGCCTATCACATACCACTTGTCACTAGCCTAGGAAAAGACCAAAATTACAAGTACAACTTGTCCTGCTCATTTGATGGTTTATCACTTGTACACTATTGTAAAGTTAAAAAATTATAACTCAGATCATCTTAAATCATTAATACTCTGTAGCTGGAAAGAGAATTTAGCATTAAATATTGACCAACAGAAGGTTTTGATGAAATGCATAATGATGTCATTTAGAATTATCAGAGATTAGAAGAATTATTCACTCATATGAATATGTGTATAATATATTCCTGTGTACAAAATGAACATTTGACAGTCTCTTACTAAGCAATGAGCATTCTAAGAGATAATACCCATTTTGAACACATAAGAAAATAACAGGTTTCACCAGAGGTTATCAAACTTTGAGCATTTTGTTCATTACCTAGCGTGGTAGCTCTACCCCTAAATTTTCACTTGAATGATAGATGATTCAAGTTATAGAGTTGTGTAAGTATTTAAAGATAGACCTTAGGCACTTTTAGGTACTAAAATATATAACTTACTTACAAAGTCAGAAAACGAAAAGATGATGCTTATTTTATTCCTATGACAGAACAGTGGAAGACACACTCAGGAATCAAATTAGCTGTTGAAGGAAACATCAACGTAAAACTATTTAGTTTTTCTTCTTCCTTTATTTTATAAGCAAATATTTCATACATCCAGCACATCATGAATTGAACAGTGAACATGGCACAGATAAAATCCATGGCTTATATTATACTGGTGGTAGAAAGAAAATGAAACTAGAAACATATTTAATATGATGCTACATAAGGATATATGATACAAAATGAAACAAATTGAATAAAGAAGAATAATAGAGATGTAATTTTAAGTAGTATGGTCAGGAAAGAGCTCACCAAAGAACTGGAATACCTTAATAGTAAGAAAATAAGGCACTCAAATATTCAAGAAAAGTTTTCAAACACTAACATGCACGACATTTACTCTGAGATTTTACTGAAATGTAAATTGCTAGTCCTTTCACCAGAATTCTGATTTAGTAAATGTTAAGTAGAATCCAAAATTTTTCATTTAAAAAATATTCACATAAAACAAATGTTAAGATATATATATATATATATATATATATATATATATATATATATATATATTGGAACCAGGAACTGAACTCAGGACCTTGCATTTGCCAGGCAGGCACTTGTGCCACTGAGCTATGTCCCCAGTCCAAGAACTGTATTTTGAGAACTATTCTATAGAGAACACAGACTAAACCAACATTTGCTATAAAAGTCAAGAAAGTACTATTAAGATTTTGTGAACTATACACTATCTATTGAAATTGCTCATCTGTACTATTGTAGTGCAAGAGTAGCCATGAAACATATATAAATATTAGCCAGGCATGGTGACGCAAGTCTTTAATCTCAACATTTGAGAGGCTGAGGCAGGTGGATCGTTGTGAGTTTGAGACCAGCCTGGGCTACAAAGTGAGTTCAAGGACAGCCTGAACTGCATAGTAAGACCCTGCGTCAAAATAATGGGGCTGAGGATTTAGCTCAGTGGCGTAAGTACCTGCCTGGCAGGTGCGAGGTTGTAAGTTCGATCCCCAGTACCAAAACAAACAAACAAACAACAACAACAAGATATGTATATATATATATATATATATATATATATATATATATATATGTATATATGCTTGAGAAAACAAAATTTAGCTTACTGACAATGAAATTAGAATGTGTATAATTTCCACATGCTGCATAGTATTAGCTGCTTTTTTTTTCAACCATTTAAATATTTTATACCATTTTTATGTCATGGGTCTTGCAAGATCAGATATGATTCAGGAAGCTTAACCACCTTTTTTGAGAAATACCTAAACAGATGAAAATCCCTGGGCAGAAGCATGTTTCCTGTTTTCTTGGAGCAGGGAGAAAGACAGGACAGTAATCAAGAGGGGGAAGCAAAGGATGGAAAGGCTGCTGAACTGAACTGTAATCTATGGCAAGAGGTCATGTAGGGTAACCATGGACTGTATTGTAATAAATAAATAATTTATTAAATTTTTAGCAGAGGAATGCCACCATCTGTTGCATTTTTATGCATCTCTTGTTGTTTTGTGTTATCATGAAGCTAAACAGTGGAGAAATAAAGCCAGAGAAGAACAATACAGACTTCACAGGGTCCTCCCCTAGTTATCCAGGTAAATATTTTGTGATTGAACTCAGAAATTTGGATAAAGGTGATTAACAGAAAGCTGTTTGAACTAGAAACTGCATATACATACTAGTAGGTGCACTGTTAGTTGAAAGAAAAATGAAGTCAAAGACAGGTTTGATTCTTTTAAGTCTTGGAAGCTGAGTGAATTGTTGGGCCAATTACTCAATAGTAGTCATTACAGGAAATTGTAGAAGCAATTACTCAGCTGTAGGCAATAGAGAACAAAACAAGAATTTTAAAACAGAGGAATAGTCATTTAGAATGGGGGAAAACAAACAAATCAAAAGAATATGATATCTTGTCAACCAGTAAAGAAAGCATTTCAAGCATGGGAACCTAAAGGACAGGTACTGGGAGAGAAAGTAACAAAAATAGAGAATCTACCACATCCGTAACATGGGAAGTTTTGGTGGAAGTGCCATGGTAAATTATGAACTTGTGAATGAGGTTAAAAGAAAAGGACAGAAAATACTTGAAACAGTTTACAGATCATTCTAGGAGGGTACTGATAATATGGAGAACAAAAGAAAAAGGGTAGCTGAAAAGGTATATGGACAATGCCTCTCACACTCATTTTAGGTAAAGATTGGAACTATTACATATGTCATGCTTATATGCTGATGCGAATTATATAAACAAGAGGAAAATTTTGTTGAAAGACAATGGAGTGAGGAAAAGTGACTGATTCTTGAGTTGATTTGAAGGAATGGTTTTCCTTTTGAGGTTGGAGGACTATTGCCATAGAGATGGGTAACTCATAGTTAAACAGAAGAGAAAGGGGATAATTGGCAAATATGCAGATATAACAAAAGTGGGGTACATCCTCCAGAGTAACAGAATGAGTCAAAGATATATAACTATGAGTGGGTACTTATTATTTTGGTTTATATGAACAGAGGCTGTGTAGTTGTCCTGTAAGCAGGAGATCTAGAGAAAATAGTAGCTGCTATAGCTCAAAAATTGGAACCTACAAGAAAAGGAGGAACAAACTACATAGACTCAGTCTTAAAGTGAAGGCCTGAGAGCCCTCTGGAGAGAGACTAGATCAAATTTCTATTCAAACATTAATGAATCTAGAGTCTGAGGTTCAGGGATGAGGGCAGCAACAAAAATAAAAACACAAAGTTCTCACACCTGCTCAAGAAGTTAGAGCAAATATGCACATGTGCTTTTCTTCTTCTACTTTTGCACTGCATCTAGGACCCTAACATACTGGATGATGCCACCCATGTTCAAGTGCATGAACGAGTTGCTTCTTCAAGTTGCTGACGCTCAGGTCAATGTTCTCTGGAAGCACTCTCACTGACATGCACAAGTGTACTCACCATTAGGCTAGGTATCTCCCAATCCAGTCAAATGGACAACTAAGATTAACAGTCACATGGGAAGAATTGTGTCTGTACATTTTGGGATTGCTTCTGTATTTTAAAGGTATGGATGTGACAAGGACAAACCCTGCAGAGTACTGTGACACATAACATTTACAATGAAAAAAACCACAATAAACAAAAGGAGTATAGCTACTTTTTGAAAGTTTATTTTTAGGAAATCCATATATTCAATGGCAGCCTGATTTCAATAAGATACTCAGAGAAGAATATCTTGAAATTGAGGGAATAATTTGAAATCCAATAGTTCTGGGGTACAGGCTCACATTAGGCCATGTGCAGTACATTGATACATGTTCATGTACGAACCATTGCATTTTTTTGACACTGGCTGGTGTTGTAGGTAGTGGCGTGCAGATGTCAGGAAAGAGTGGTGATCTAGCCCCAAGGAAAAAGACTGTGTCTCTATAGCCAGTCTTTGATATGACTAACAAGGCCTGGGATGGTGAGGAGGAACACACCAAGCCTTGAGAGTTTCTTCTTAAACTCTGTGAAGGGCATCTCATTTTGTAATCTTAGCCAAGGAAGTCAAAATACAATTGAAAGAAGATGATTTGAATTGGTAGAAATATTTTCATGGGAGCGTTTATGCAAAGATAGAAGATTTGGAGCTTTAAAGTAGGGCATGACAAAATGGAAGTTTCTTTGGGGACAGGCCAACTGGTGGGAGCTTAGATGGGTTGTATAACATACCAGGATTTGTTCCATTCAACAGGCTGGTGTTAAGCCTTGTAGATCTTGAAATCTCTTTGAAAACATATGTGCCATCTCAAACTTGATTCACTTTAATAATGTTCATGTGATTAGGGTGTAAACTATAATGCCAACTTTGCAATTTCCAATGGGAAGCATCACTACCAGTAGAATCTGACATTCTTGTCAAAGAGCTTACAAGTTAAGAGGGTAGAAAGTCAAGTTAAATTTAAAACATCAGTTTAAAAACAACATTAAGGAGGCCAGGGATATAGCTCAGAAGCACAAGTGCCTACCTCAGAAGCGTGAGGTCCAGAATTTGATTCCTGATACCACCAAAAAAAAAAAAAAAAAGGAAAAAAGAGAAGAGACAAGATGAGATGAGATGAGGAGAGATAAGATGAGGAGAGAAACAGCAATAAGGGAATATATCATATTTGGTGAAGCACATGGGAAGATATTGAAGTGCACAATTCTGTTAGGCATAAAATAAAGATAAATGAATGGGATTACTGGTCCTGAGCTTAAATGTTCAGTGGACAGGAGGGAACAAGCAGGGAACAATTTGAGACAATGGATCTTATGAGAGACAGAGAAGTCAAATCATTCAAAGCATTCTTTAGCTATGCACAGTTCTAGAAGGAGGCTGGCAGAGCTTCTATGTACATCTCCATTGTATTCATTTCCCTGAAAACTATTATACACCTATAATCTAACGAGTTATACTGATGTATCTTTTTAGAGTTGATAAATAAGTTCATCAAATTATAAACACATTCTGCTGAACTGAGAGTCATCGGGTCTCTAAAACATCTTTTCTCATCTTTTCCTTGATTCATTGTCTGTTGATGTCTGTGTTTAACTAGCAAACACGAGTATTACACATCCTCCCTCTACTTACTCTCCAAATTACAGAAATATAGTGAATTGTAATAAGGAAGGATTAAAACTATGAATAATAACCATGTAATACGCAATGAGAGGATGTGAATTCATCTTGATTTTACAACATATCCTAAGACAGAAGTTACCATTACACCTGTTAAACATTAACTGTGCAAATGGAAATATTTCAGTTATAACATTATATATTTTTTGACAATCAACTATACAATGCATATAAAAATATACATGGAAAGTAACAGAAATTATTTAATTTGCATATATGATTTTTAGCTCCCAGCTTAAATTGCACATTCTGTACACTCAATAAACATTTGTTTAATGAATACACAAATCAATAAGTCAAACTATCAATCATTGTATCTTGCTGTATGTGAAGCAACACTTCAGAGGTTCTTGCTATGCATAATCTATCCATGGGTAACTTGAGGACTCACAATAAGAAAAGACAATAGCAATACAATGTCTACAATGTACAAATAGACTTCTCTCAAGAAACATATGTACAGACACTGGTTTTAGTTGACCTTATTCTTCAACATTCTAACAGCAGCAGTATCATTTAATCACTTTATTGTTCTATGAGTTGTTTAGAAAAATAGCTGTCTTGTATGCTGCCTGGTCTCAAGAATGAATAGACTCCCCTCTGTCAGCTGTGTCATTGAAACAGAAACCTCTGACACTGTTTTTTCTTAAATTCTTATAATTGTGTACATATTGTTTTTGTCATGTGGAGAAAAACACATTAATATATCTTGGCCTTTAGGGAGTTTTCAGGTTGGTCTTCATTATGTGGAAATGGCCAAATCATACTGTTGTCCCCCAGGTGATTTATTCGTTGTAGAGCCTAGAAATAGCAGTCTGCTTAGGTTTTATTTTTTTCTGTATCAATTCTTCTGTCTGTCTCTGTCTTTGTCTCTGTTTCTGGCTCTGTCTCTGCCCTCTCTCTCTCTGTCTCTCTCTCTCTCCTTTCTTTTAAAATTCTATCTCTTTCTCTTCTTGCTCTTCTTCCACTAGGCCTCCCCCTTCCCCAGCCTCCTCTATCTTTTCTCCTTCATTAATTTTTCTTGATCTTATTTTTTGTATACTCTACTTAATAAGGTCTGAAAAAGTAGGTTCAGGAATTCCAACATGATGTTGTAGGAAAATAGTCTCGGCATGGCTTCCTCTGTTGGTCACCTCATCCACCGTCAAGTAAAAGTGAGGCTGGATAGCAACAACTAGAGTGACCTGGATTTTATAAATAATCTTCCAGGATTTTACAGACTAAAACAAAGTACCAGGGCTGGCTACAGCCTCAGTGTGACTCATACCTAGATCCAAAGATCATTTAATATATTTCCTAAAAAACTGAACCAGTCTAATCTAGCCTATCTGAGTGAACACTGAATAAAATGATGGCCTTTCAAGTTCAATCATGCAATAACTGGGATATTATTTAGAAATGCATTATTGGGTAATTTTTATCCTAATTCAATATCACAGAACACATGCATGCAAACTAAGGTGACAATGACATCATTAGGAGATGTAATCTCATGACAGCAATGTCCTATATGCATTTTGATGGTGACTGAGCTGTCATAACATGGCATATGAATCCACTAGATTTTCATTTTACAATTGGTTGAAATGAACACTGAGAAAATACAGTTCAAGGAGAGAGGAAATTGATATTTAAAATGCTAAACATAAAACCATAATTTAAAAAAGAAATGATACATGTAAATGCTTTACCATATAGTAGATTCTCAGTAAGTACTGTTTCTACCTTATTTATGTAGACTTACAAAATATTTCATTGTATCATCTTTATAATAATATAAATTTTATTTGCAAATATATTCATATTCAGAAAAGAATGACTTGAGTATTTTATTTTTTGTTCACAGGTAGATACACTAAATAAATGTTCAAAGCATAATATAGCAATAGTTAAAACCAACAATAATTAATATTTGCATTGTTTTATGTAATGTTCAGAATAAATCTATGTAATGTAGATAAACCCACTTCCTAGGAAAGAAAGTAGACTTTCAGTTGAAGTAATTTTTTCAAGACCTCATAGTCAGTGGCAGTCAGGATTCACTCTGGTCAGTTCAACTGACATCCAGAAGAAAGGCCAAACTGCTCACTAGCCCAGACACTTACACACACAATTCCAAACCACAGCCCTGCTTTTCAAATATGTGCTGCAGGAAAACTGTCATCGCTGGGGCAAAATGTTGAACATACTTTTAATCAAGAGTGATCAGTTTTATATGCAAATTGTAACATTACACTCTGGTTGCATAAAAAAATAGGAAGTTATTTTTATGTAGGTTCAAATTCAGGTTATTATGTTTATTAAATGACTGAGAAGAGTGGAATTTAGCTATTACAATAGACTATCTGCCCAGGGCAACATTGTCAACAGCAAGTCCTCCAAGTGGAGGACAGCTCAAACTATGCTTTCCATTTTCCACTTGTATCTACCTGCTAAAACTGCATTGGAATCCCTGAATTTCTTCAAATGAGTGTAGAGTATAGGCAAACATACATTTTGGCAGTCATCTGTTATGTGTATCATTTAAAAATTGATAGAAGTAAAAAGTATTTATTTTAGTCACATGACTAATTCAATTGCTTTTGTAAGTTTCTCCCAAATAGTGACATTATTACGTAGATAATTCATTGGAAAAATTTTGCTTATCTATTAATAAATTGGTAATATTAAAAGGACATCTGAAAATAGGGCTTTAACACTCTGACTGGCCAAAAAGGGGATTTTCTCTGTTTTGTATTTTGCTTTCACCAAGCAACGTTTTTAAACTCTATCCAAGGACATTTCTGCCCAGGATACCAACACAGTTTTCTCCCTTGCAGTGCTGACACACTGTGCCTTAACAATCACAAACACTCCGGTACTAAAAATCCATTTTGGTCAAGGTTGCTCCTGACCTTCTAGTCCTTTGATCATAATTTCTAAGACTCTCAACAGTAATTTTCCTGCAATCTATCTGATAAAAAGAGAGAATCAGCATGTGATTTTAACACTGGAAGACAATCCTGACACAATACTTTAACCTAGATTGCTAGTAAGAGATAAGCACATCAATTAAACAATCTGTGCCCTTTTTTCCTCCTACCTTCCATACAAAATATGTTTCTTATTTTTGTACTCTACAATACATTCTGCGAAACTATTTTTCTCCCTAAATATGTAAAATATATTTTTAAATGGTCTTAATCAAAGTTGAGGCTGTTGAAGATAACTGTATGTCTGTGCTGTGTTTTTTATAATGTACATTATGCTTTTATTTCATGTTATTCTCATTTTCTTCTCTGTTGAAAGAAATGTATGGATTTATTTACTGCTCAAGCAAATAAATGGTCTTTATGGTTTTATTTTCAGCTTCAAATGTTGTGAGGAAGTTCATTTGGTTCTTGTCACTATCAACAATAATCGATTGCTAGAATGTTTCTTTGGAGGTCTTAATATGGAAGGGAACTGATGTAAGTATATGTTGCTAGGCCAGGGACCTAGAAACCTGAGTAAGGGTTACTATGGGGGAAACTGATAGGAGTACATTGAAGCTTAACTCTTTCTTCTCCACACTATAAAAATCTTCCTTTCTGGAAACCTGTCACAAGGGGTGGGCTGGCCTTACCTCCTTCTCTCTATCTCTGAGACTAGCATCAAGAGATGCTCCTAGCAACAAGAGATAGTCTGACCAAACAGAAACTGAGCTGATGTCGATTGAGTGTGACCCCACTGATCCAAGTACTTCAGCAGATTCGAAACATTATTATTATTATTTATCATTATTAAACTGAAGATGGCCAAATGGGTTTCTATTAGAAAAGACCTATTTTCCCCTACAGTTCTACAGTTCTCAGAGTTGCTAGTGTAAGAATTTGGCTTCTTTTCTATTAACCAGCAGCACATTTCCTTTTCAGGAAAGTGAGGGCTGGCCTTCAGTTAGGTTCCCTTTCACTTGAATGGAAGTAAGGGCCCTGTAACATTGTAAAATGTGAATATCTTCTTTCTTCCCTATTTGAAGAACTGGTACAAATTTGTCTACTTCTGCATTCCTTTGTTCATTTAGACAATATGGAGAGAAGGGAAGTTTCAGTTGCTTATTCTGAGGCCATTACCATATAATGAGTGTTTGATCTTTGCTGTTCTTACAGTATTCGGTTAAATTGCTGTATCAGGAACTTATGCAGATATGCTTCACTGGGTAATGCATGATTATAGAATCAAAAGTCAGAAAAATAAATCCCAAGTATTTTATATTTTCATTTTAAATCTTTTTTAGCCTTACCTCTGCAGTAATAAGTGATTGTCTGTCACTAAAAATAATTCAAATTCCAGGAAATTAAATAAATCAGCAAAAAATAAATGTACAGATTAAGGGAAAGATTTGAAAAAGACTGGATTTACTACATTCTGATTTTTTAAATTTCTAAACTGAAAAGTGAGTTAAGCAAAATTTACCTTTTCTGTCATTCATTTCACAACACATAACAAGTGCTCACAGTATGCTAAGTTGTGTGTAGGCACTATGGAAGGTTTGAAGATGAATTAAACACAGTTCCTCTCTGGAAAAAGCTTAGGAAAGACAAAAATATGCATAAATAGCTAGAATACAACCTGGAAAATGATAAATGCCTTCGGGGGAACATACACAAAGTCTGTTGAGTTCAGTGGCTTTTAGAGATTACTTTCTCACTGAAATAAAAGCATAGAATGCATATGAATACTGTAGCTATACGCACGTATGCAAAAACATAGACACACATACACATGTGGGAAGTTTTGTTATATGTTAATCAGTCTTTAAAATGTATAAATCATTTGGTGCTTTTAATAAAGAAAGTAACAAAATCAAGCACATCTTTGTGATAGCTCGTAAGTGATTCAAAATGTGATTCTGGTTTTAATGTTCGAAGAAGTATTTCAGTACCAATATCAATTACAAGACATGAAACATATGAAATTATTACTAATGAGAAAAATTAACTCCTTGCCAATGACATAGACTCACATCCATTTATATTTGATTATTGAAAAGCCAGTAAAAATTATGAAAAATATTCTACTATTCATGGAAATAAAAACATATAAGGAGAACAGCTGATGCAATATTGAAATGAATATTAGTGAATACTAAAACATCAAAATGTTTTGCATGTATATTGAAAAATTTAGAATAAGGCTTTTGTCCAATGAACTTAAAGCACTGATGTTTTGAAGATCACAGGCAGTCTCATTTGTCTCTGAACATAGCCAAATAGCAAATAAAATTTAATTGTATCAAGATAAAGCCAATTTAGGTTTTATATATTTTTGTAGAGAATAAATGCACTACAAAGAAAATATCAGACCAGTTTACCAGTTGGGTTTGTCATGCTGGTAAAAAATTTGACCAGATCTGCCTAAATAAATAAATAAAGGGGATGTAGCTCAGTGAGAAAGACCCAGGTTCAATCCCTAGTACTAAAAACAAAACAAAACAAAACAAAAAAACAAAAAAAAATTATAAATAATTGTGAATTTATAAAATTCTGCAGATTGTCCAAAAAGACTGGAGAGAAGTTATAGATGAGGGAGTCTTAAGTAATTGTTATTGTAGCATGTAAATTCAAACATCAAGGACTTAGAGCTCTAGTTCTGTGATAACAGATGAAGTCTAATCATTCTGAGCTACCTTTTGAAAATAGATATCTTAAATCCTGAACGACCTGAATACAGTACCTATCTCATTCATTGTTTTAAAGTTAAATGGGTTTATACACGTGAACTTAAGAATAACATCATTTCAGAAATTAATTCTCATGCAATATGACTCCTCACAAAACAAGGACAAAAACCAGACAGAAAGGGAGGGAGAAATTAAAAACTGATGTGGAAAATTGGAATTCATTAACAAACCATTACGATAGTTCTTTACTTTTCCTGCCAAAATTCTAAAATGAACACCAAAGTTTTAGAAAAGAATAAACGTAAGTACATGGAAGTATTTTATTCAAATTTATTTCATTTTTTGCACAATTTATTCTTCTCCAATGACATCCGGCCCCACATTTGCTTTTTTGCCGTATTCATTTTTTTCTAACTGACACACTAAAACATTAAAATTGTTCGTATTACTGAAGTATCATATAATATTTTAATACATGCATGCATTGTATAACATTTAAATGAAGTCTAGCATATATATCTCCTCGCAGAGTGGTCATTTGTTTATAGTGAAAGCTTTCAAAATATTTTTTTTGTTTTTTGAAATATATAATACATTATCGTAATCTATATTTATCCTGCTTTGCAACAGCACGCCTGAACTTGTTCTTGTCTAACTGCATTTGGTTACAATTAATCAACACTACCGACACACACAACCCGCTACACACGCACGTTCCCTGGGCTTCATTATACATTCTCCTCTCCATTTCAGTAAGTTCCAAGAATCTTGATTTAAAATTACGTGTTAGATTAAATGAAACATAAAGCTGTATCTGTAAAATTCAGGTACGCTGTCCAGAACTTCACTGCAGTGTGTTTGCCAGATTAAATACAGGTTGTCTAGTTAAATCTGAATTTCAAATAAATGAGGAAGATTATACATATAAATTTATTCTGAGCTTTACATGGAGCATGTTTATGCTAACAAATTATTCACTGTGAATCTGAATTCAAATTTAATGAAACATCCTTTATTTTCATTTTGCACAGCAACCTTGGACTACAGGAACTTCACCAACCTGTCACCTCCTTTCTTTAGGTCATAATTATTCTGATGCAGGCAATTCCAACAGTCTCTTAACAGCCATTGGCTTTATATCCTCCTTCTCTCCATCCGTTCTACAGCCTGTAGTAAAGCGATTATTCTGAAATACGAACTTGATCTTGGTGATTTGCTTACTAAAAACTTGTCACTGCTTCCCCAGAGCCCTGTAGATAAAATGCAAACTCCTTAGTAAATAATGTAAATCCCTAGGTGGTCTGAGTCTGTTTTCCTCAGGAGTTTATCTGTTGTAAATTAAACTTCTGCCACAATAAGCCTGAATCCAGATTCTTCTGCCTGGGGAGGTCTCAGCCTTTCTGCACTTTCTTCATTGGAGAACTGAGGCTCACCAACCTGCCCTGTATGCCTTTCCTCTTAGGTTATCTCTCAATGTTCCAATTTTAGCACTTTATAACAATTATCAAATACTATGGCCATTTCTTTCTCATTCCTTAGTCTCCTCAGTGGACTTTATGACCTAGTGGAAAAGGGATGGTCTTTTTTAACTTTTAATATCGAGTGTTTGACACAGTTTTTTAAAAGCACATTGAACAAAGGAAGGGATTTTTGGTTTAATAATGTATCTGTAGTAGCAGGTAAGATGACATGAGAGACTTTTTCAAACATTAAAGCAGCAAAGCTGAAGCTACATTTTTAGATACCTCATGCTTTGTCTGCTTTTAATTATTCATTAGTTATTTTAATTGATAAGAAAATTATATATATATGCTAAATAACATGATGTTTGAGTATACAAATATATTAAAAATGATCCAATCGAACTATTATTATTTGCTTTTCTCTTTGTGATTAGAACACACTTGAAATCTATGAGTAGCCATTTGCAAATATACAATATATTGTTATTAGTTGTACACACTGTGATACACAATTTTTCTTTTGAAATTATTCCCACCATCAAACTGAAATTTTGTATTCTTTGAACAACAAGTCCTCAATTTCCCTGTTCTCTACCTCTGGTAACTAATATTTTACTGTGTAATTCTGACTTCGGTATTTTAAATTTGACAAATTGTGCTACCAACTGTCTTTTTATTTGTCTTTTTGTGCTTAGCTTATTTAATGTAATATCCTACAGGTTCATCTGTGTTATTAAAAATGACAGAATTGTTTTGAAAGTAAAATAGCAAACCAATGTGCATATGCACTTGATTTTCTTTACTTCTTCTCACATTAATGACCACTGAATTCAATTGCACATCTTGGTTATGATGAACAGTGTTACAATATACTTGGCTGAGCATTGTGCACAATTCCTAATATGCTAGGCCAATGACATCCAATTATTTAATTAAACACTATATAGCATTATAAGGTAAAAGTCTCACTTCTATAAGCTTTCAAGATATATGTGTTAAGACTAATATGACCTGAGAATTATCTTATTTCTAACGTTTTAAATTTGGTATAAAGTAATTTTTGTTAGAGGTAATACATACATGATGCCCAAAAATCTCAGAAAGTACTCTGTTAACCCACTTAGCACCTAAACTTCCTAAACCAGAGTTACCATCTTCAAAGTTCGCCATGTGACCTTCAAGAAGCTGGTTATGCAAATATGGGCAAATATCTGGAAACAGAATCACCATAGACTTCTCATGGTTCGATGGGTAATTAGATCTTTAACTACTAAGGAATAAAAACTATAAAGCTTTCATCTGACCTACTCGAACAGTAGATTTCATAAGAATATTTTTTGCTTGGTTTCACTGTTTCAATCAGTAATTAAATATTCATTAGTAAAGAATTTGTAATGTTCTGATTACAGATGTTAAGTGGGTCATTTTCCCCAAAATATACGCTTCTATTCATTGTCTCAAGTCTTTAAACTTTCAAGAAATAACCTCTCTGATAATAATGGATCTGTTTCTTTCTAGATTTTTTTCTTCTTTTTGTTATATTTCTGAACTTTTTTCTCCTCAACAATCTTTATACACAGGCCCGATACTCACAAGGATTAAAAATTGAGATGTAATTTTTTATAAACTGGAAAAATATAATGGAGGTAAAAGCATATACTTCAAAAACATTATTTTTCTAAAATATTAAACATATTTTAAGTTTTGTTTTAGCATTTGAATAATAATTTTTTAAAATTTATTTTAAAGAGAATAATACAAAACAGAACAGAACAGAATAAAGTAGATCAGGACAAAGCAGTGCAAGCAACACAGGATTTCAAAATAAGACAACAGGAAATCAACAGTGGCTACCATAACATCTCTTGTTGTCTTCAAAATAGTTGTCCATATCTTCACACACTGTGAATTCAAACAAAACACAATAGTATGAAACCGATAAAAACAAAAGAATGAAAGCTTACAGGCCTTCAAAACCCGACAATAAGAAAATCAACATTGGCTACCATAATGTCTCTTGTTCTCTTCAAAATAGCTGTCCATACTTTCACACATATTGAAATCAAGTAACACAGAACAGGTTAAGAACAATCAAAACAAAGGATACAAGCATTACTGGACTTCAAAACAAGATGATAGGAAATCAGCAATGGCTGCCATGTTGTCTTGTTTTCCTCAAAGTATCTATTCATACCATCACTTGTAATAAAATCAATTCTTGTAAACTCTTTAGGAGACGTTCTACGCTTGTATAAGCCTATACATCATGTACAACTATCCTTTTTGTATTAGAGGAAAAGACAAAACAAAAAGTCACAAATTACAAAAATAGCAAGAAACAAAAAAGACTAATAAATAACAATAACAAAGATCCCAAAACCATAACAATACAGGCTTGCAAAATAAGGTGGTAGGAACATAACTAAGGTTGTTATTTTGCATTGTTATCTTCAAGAGTTACTCAGATTACCAGACATAGACTTTCACCCATGTTTATAGCAGCACGATTTGTAATAGCCAAATCTTGAAAACAACCTAACTGCCCATCAACCAAAGAATGGATAAAAAAGATGTGGCATTTTTATACAATGGAGTACTACTCAGCTATAAAGAAGGATCACATTGAGGCTTTTATAGGTAAATGGATGAGACTTGAGACCATACTCATAAGTGAAATAAATCAAACTCACATGTGTATTATCTTCCTAGTGTAAGAAACTGAAAGAGTAAATAAGATGCAAAATCTTCAGTAAATATTGTTGAAGGATAACAAACTGCCCAAAGGGGGAACAATAAATCAGATAGGGAAAAGGAGAAAAGAAGGAAGAGAAAAGAGAAAAGATATACAAATTTATATCTTTTACACTTACACTTAAGATAGCTAAGAGGATTGTGGTACTAATTCTATTAGCTCTTGGAACAAAACAGTTGAACTGTAATTTTGAAAATAAAACATTAAAACATATTTATGAAAAATATAAATTTTATTTCCATTTCCAAAAGTATAGCTACATAATGCACTTATACAGCAATAAAATTATTTGTGACTTTTAGCTTTCTAAATGATAAAGAACCTTCTGGTTAGTAATGTTAAGAACAGTGACCATACTTTGCATGTATTTTGTCCAAACCTTCATCCATACAAATTTACCAGGAGCTAGTAGAATTTCATAGTCAGAAATGCTTCTTGGCTTCTATGTGAAACCTTTTGAAAATTTTGAAGGTGTGGGGGTACCTCCAGAAAAAGAAAATGGAATAAGAAAAAAAAAAAGTAGATGTCACCAATTCTAGGAAATTATTTCTCATTCTGTAAGTATCTACTGCTTTCATGGTAACTTTTTTTTTTTTTTTTTTTGGTACTGGGGTTCAAACTCACAACCTCACACCTGCCAGGCAGGTGCTTACACCACTGAGCTAAATCCCTGGCCCTATTTTTTGAGACAGGGTCTTACTGTGCAGTTCAGGGTGGTCTTGAACTCACACTGATCCTCCTGCCTCAGCCTCCCGAGTGCTGGTATTAAAGGCATGCACCACCATGCCTGGCTTTGCATGGTAAGAAACCTTTGCAAGAAAACTCATGTATCTGCCCCTTTGTAGCCCATCTACTGTGTGAATTTCCATGGTATCAGGGCATTAACAGTCTCCCGATTCAGTACAGCACACATAATTTCCAAGATTGATACACAACTGCCTTTTTGAGAAGAAATAAGGCGAAGTTGCTGAGAACTGTTCCCTAAGCGATGAAGGGTTAATATGAAAGTTGGTGTTTCATGATTAAATGGTACGCTGAACCTAAATGCTAGATTCTGAGTGACAGGTGGTCGTCTAATCTTTAGTGTGTTCTGTGTATCTGCCTGTGATGGACAGAGACTTCTATCAGCTCCTGAAATGAGGATTGAGACCCCCCCTGCCAGGTTTAAAAGTAGCATGGATGTGATCATTAGATAGTCCACTGTCTTTGTCTGCTAATGGTTTCTATGAATGCTCCCACTGGATTTACAAAGCC
>RJWM01019809.1:0-38300 GCA_004363535.1 Dasyprocta punctata | reverse complement strand
GAAGAGAAGAGAAGAGAAGAGAAGAGAAGAGAAGAGAAGAGAAGAGAAGAGAAGAGAAGAGAAGAGAAGGGAGCACAGTTGCTCATGCAGCAGACTTTGGTCTGTAATGAAGGTGTCATGCTCACTGGCATTTGGATCTTGTCACCTACTGTCACCTCCCTTCCCCTCTTACCCACTCAAGGCACGCTCTCCCACATTTCTTTTTACCCTGCTTCCATGCCTCAATGTCCCCTTTCATTTTTTATTTGCTTTTTAAATGAAGCACTAGTAAAAGTGGGGTTCCTAGGAAGTACCCTCTTTCTCCTCTCCTGTCCTCCTGTCTGGGCTTACCTGTGCCCGGATAAGGACCATCATGTCACCTGATGGATATGAAGATGTTGCCTCTCCCTCCTGCAGTGGTCACTCTCCATGCAACCAAGGACAGCAACTCTTCTGGGCCTGGTGCTGTGTGTGGGACCACAGGATGGAAACAGAGGCCAGGGATTTTCTTGAGCCCAGCTCCAGCCCTTCAAAACAAAAGAAAGTGTCCTGGTCCCTGTGTGGCGTCCTGGAGAGGAATGAGGTCAGATATAGACAAGAGAGCAGATGTCACATCTTGTATACTGGTCTCTTTCCTCTCCAAGCCCTCGGTCAGGCCCCTGAGGCCATGGTTTCTAGGATAGAGTCAAGTTCAAGCTAGTTTGTAATTTGGAGGATTCTCCTCTTTCTAATATCCCACCTCAAGATTTGGAAAAATGACTGCAATTCCATGGTACACAGTGAAAAAAGAGCAGGGAATTCAGAGTCAGGAAATTTTGAGTTCCAGTGTCCATGGTGCTTTCTGTCTGATGCAAAGACAGGGGATGTTTCTAGAAAGGTGATAATCAGCAAGTCATGCCTAGCAGGCTAATTAGGAAGGTCAAGAGGATGCCACCCTACCCTAGAGAGCTCCTGGCAATGGTGGTAACCAGATCTCTTTGGAGTTTGCAGAGAAGACGATGGTACAGAGGGGAAGAATAAAGCATTTCCCAGTGTAAAACCCAATCTCCCTGAAGGAAAATGCTACTCAGTTTTACCAGTCCTTCACCTGAGGGTGACTTTTTTGGTTGGTGCTTTCTTCTTCCCAGTAGGCTGAGAGTGGAAGCAAAGAGGGAAATGAGTGTCTTAGTCTGTGTTGTTGCTATAGCAAAATACCCAAGACTGGGCAGTTAATAAAGAGTTTATTGATTTATGGTTCTGCACGCTGGGGAGTCCCAGAGCACAGCGCCAGCACGTGCTTCACGCTGCATCATAACATGGTGGAGGGAGGCCTCGCATGGAGAAATAACAGATGTGCTCACTCAGGTCTCACTTTCTCTTCTCCTAAAGCCACTAACGCCATCACAGAATCCCCTTCTTCATGACTTCATCCAAGGCTCTACATCCAATTACCTAACACAAGAATTTCAGGATTAAGTTTCTAACACGTAAACTTTGGGGGACATATTCAAACCATAGCAGAAGGTTTGTATTCATTTTCCATTGCTAGGCAACAAACTACCACACATGGTAGCTAAAAACCACACACACTGGTTATCTCAGTTTCTGTACTTAGGGTCTCCAGGCTAGAATCACAGTGTTCACTGCAGCTGTGAGCTCACCCAGGCCTCGAGGCCATCTTCAATGCTCACTGGTTCCAGCAGAACTTCTTTGCAAAGTGGGACAGAGGTCTCCATGTTCTTGCTGGCAATCAGCAGAGGTCACTGTTAACCTCTAGAGTCACTTGCATCAGGAAGTGAGGATGGCTTCCAACAGGAGGATGGCTTCTCTTCTTCCAATTTCCCTGCAGTCCATTTGAAAGAGACACATGCGATACAATAGAAATATCCTGTCACTTTGCCATGTCATGTAACCTAAGCAAAGGAGTGGCCATCTCATTTTTACAAGTACCACCTACACTCAGGAGAGGGACTATTCAGGACCTGTATACCCTGTCTGGGACTCACAGGTGCCATTTTGGAAAGAATTCCATCTGCCACTTGGTGGAAACAGGCACAGAGCATGGAGACTTCCAGAGATGAAAGAAAGGAGCCACGCTGCCCACGGTTAACATGAAATCTTGATACCGTCTAGATTTTAGGAGAAAACAGTAGAGTGAAAAGGACTTCAAAAAAGAAAGTGGTAAAGGTGGAATAAGTCCTTGAGTGGGTCCTTTTCTTGAGAATTAAATATGTTTCAGTCATTTTTAGAGAAACAGCATACATTGAAGAAGAGATAGGTAGAGGAGTTATTTTTGCTGATGTTTCTCTGAATAACATGGGTCTCAGTCTATTTCTGAGATGTGTGACAGGAAGGAGTCCAGAAATCATGCTGCCCAGCACCAGAGAATTTTCATTAAGGATAACCTTAGGAAGAGTCTCACTGTGCTCCTTCAGGGTTCTATCCCATTAGTTGCTGCCTCTCACTGGCATAAGAGATTCTTGTGTCTTTCTTGGACACTTTTCATTAGCATTGCTGGGAGCAAAACCATCCCATGTGAGCTGTTTGTGGGAACTCAATAAAGAGGCCATACATAAATCTGTAAAAAATTAAATGACTGGACCAAATGCAAAGAAGACAAGAGAAAAGATACCAGGGGGTGCTGAGTGATTAATTTCCAGATGGTGAAGATAAAAATCTTCAAGGAGTTCAGAAGAGGCAGGAATCACCTCATGCTGGGCTAATAAGAAGGAGGTTGACTTGATTTAAAAATGTCAGCATGGATCAAGTCCAAGCTTTTTTTTTTTTTTTTTTTTTTTTTTTTTTTTTTTTTTTTTTTTTTTTTTTTTTTTTTTTCTTTCTTTCTCTTTTTGTTTCTAACATTCTCCATTTCCCTCCACCTAGAGCTTTGGCTATTTGGAAGTTAAGGTGTTTTCCAAACTTTTCTAAGAAAAGTTGCCAGTTGAGACTTAAGTTGGTTTCCAAAGAACAGAGAGAACTTTCAACAAGTAACACATTACCAATTTTCTAGCTGGGCATGATATTTGTAGTCCTAGCACTCTGAAAGCCTGAGGCAGAAGGATCACAAATTTGAGCCCAGAAGGGCAATTTAGTGACTTTGCAAAGAAAGACCCTGTCTCAAAGAAGTAACAACTCTTAAAAATTAGAATTCCTTTTCATGTGATGTGGTATTTTAGTTATGACAGGCGATACAGAAAGGCATAGTTCGGTGTCTTCTTCTTTTTGTAATGATTTCTGGGCCAACAGAATCAAAATGTTTAATCAAGTTGATCACAAGTCAGCAATGCTACATCTGTCTTACCCTGAGGACACTTGAGAAGTCTTTAAGAAGTATTTATTGAGCCCCTACTGAGAAAAAGGCAGAGCCTGAACTTGTTTTCCCAGAATTTACAGTTTACTGGAAGACAGATAAGTGATAGGTAATTACAATATATGGTGCTTTGGCTGACTCCTGGTATACAAAACCATCGTAAAACTCACTGGTTTGAAATGCAGTAATTTTTATATCTCACAATTCTGTGGTGGATGGGGCCCAGCTGGGGAACACTTCTGTTTTGCTGCACTGAGTTGGAGTTTGGCAGGAAGGTCCAACCTAGCCTCTGACACCCCAGGGCTTCCTGTTACATAGTAATCAAGCCAGTAGTCAAGTCAAGTAGTCATCATACAGTCTTGAGTAGGTTCTTCAGTGTGCAGTGCCTGGCTTTGGTTAAATTGATTTTTGACCTAAATTTAGTTCCATACTTGGGTGATAAAATTTGGTCCAAATCTGCCTCCATGTGTAGCTAACTGCAACCTAATTTAGTATGCCAACAAACTACAAAGTAATTTAAGAGTATAGTCTTCTAACAGAGAGCTGAGACTCAGTCAATCTTCAACCGAGCTTCAGCCAATCACAGACTGTTAATTGATAGACCATATCTATATAGGTAAGTGCTGACTGCGGCCAATCAGGTTGTTTCTTAGTGCACAGGTATAGAGCAGTTCATTTTTTTAAAAAAGCCCTTGCTTATAGATATTTTTCTTGCCTAAATAAACTTTGCAAAATTTAATTGATCTCAGATTTTCTTAAGAGAAGTATCCCCAATGTGTTTAACTCCCAATGGACAAAACAAGTCAGAGGACCGAACCCATAGTCTGTGTGGGAGAGGCCATGAAAATCAGATGTGGGTCATTTGGGGCTCACCAAAGTAATAACTCTCCCATACAGGGCGATAAATTCTAGGAGAGTGGCGTTAACAGAGCACATGAGTGTCGCCCCTCAACCAGATGTAAAAAATCAAGGGTGACCTGCTGGAGGAGTAGACAGTAAGTCTTAGAGGTGAAAGCTAGGTCGGTACATCAGGTGCATTCACAGTTTTAGGCTATAGTGTAACTCTACAACTTACTTCTTGGCATGAACTGGTAACATTTGTATTAAGTATGCTCTATGGTCAACATGATATTTTGTCTGTTCATTTATTTGCAAGAATGAATTAGCTGTTAGAAGACAGTGCCACTGGCACACACTTTTCATGTGGCCGCACCTCCCAGAGGGTTGACAGATTTGCTAGCCATCACTGCTGCTCCCCTCGATTCTCCCCAGAAATGTTGAGTCTGAGCCCCTGTTTTCAACTTGTAGCAGTGGGTACAGTCCCTGTATTTATTATTAAGCTATAATTCTTTTAAGATGATTTCCTTATTTCTCAACTGATTTTTCTTGGGACTCTAAAAAGCATGTAGAGTTGCAAAGAGTGGTTGAGATATAACTCCTCCATGGGGAAGCCCCACTATTGTTGCAGAAACAAACAGAACGAAGGACAGAGAGATTCAAAATGAGACAAGAGAAGCAAAAGGCACCAAATAAGGAAGGGCCACATGAGTCACTTTTAGTGAGACCTTTGTCCTAAGAGAAGTTTGAAGTGGCTGAAATGTTTGAAGGAAAGAATGGCATGATCAGAACTGTACTTTCCAAAGACTTCCAAGGTTGAAGTGTGCACAGTGTTTGGAGGCAGAGAGACCTACTGGAGGCTTGTGGCACAATCTAGGAAGCGATAATGGTGGTCTGAACTTGGGTAAGGCCATGTTGATGGGGAGAAGTGGACAGATGTGGAAGAACACTGAGGAGGAACAATTGACAAGTCTTCATGGTGGGTTGGATGTAGGACACGGGGGTTTGGACAATATTTTGCAATTAGACTTTGGTCTCATTTCTGATGATCTGGTCAGGAAGATTCTCAAACTACTGATCACTCAGAGAGGGCAAAGATAAGTATGGTTTCTTTTTGTAGTCACTCCCTTCCTCTCCTCAGTTCTTCCTTTTTGTGACTTCCTGTCATTCTTTTCTCCTTTAGTATCATCGGTTTTAACAGGAATTTTTTAAACTAAAAATGTCTTTAAAATTAAGATTGCCTGCCATAATACACAAGAATCTTCTAAGGATGACTCTGTCCCTACCATGCCTATTTTAGGTTTAAATATCACTTATTTCATTCTTCTGGCATGCCCAGCCAAGACAACTTCCAGAGTTGAATGCCGCAATGAAAAAAGCAGTAAAAGGGATACTTTTTCTTGACTCCTGCTAATTTACATGGTAACTTCTGGCTTTTAAGTAAAATATGCCTACTGTGAGTAGGCTAATTAGAAAAAGGCACCAAATCTGCTGGTCTATGCAGAGCCAGGCCAGGGTTGAGGGCCTGGAGACCAGACCTTGGGTGAAATTTCAGTTTCCTCTTATTGCCTAGACTTTATGCAGTACATGAACCATGTGCCTGCCAGCCACAGTGTTAGCTTTGCAGATAACGGATGGACGTCAGCATTAGAAGACTTTTATTCTGGTTCTTCTTTTCTCACTGACTTAGTAGTGAGTTCAGGCAACTCAGAATTTGAGAGCTGAAGAGAACATTTAGTTCTAGGCACACCCTTCCCTACACGGAAGCCCAGGATGTAAGTTGGTATGTCCTGGGGCACAAAGTCAGAGATTTGGGGGCAAAAGGAGAACTAGAACCTAAATTATCTGGATTCTAGGTCAATATTCCTTCTTACCAGTGCCTTTACTTTCTTATCTAACAGGGAGACAAATTAATATTTGGTTTTCCCCCAATTCAGAATATGTTCTATATTTTGTCTGTTTTTTAAAAAGTTATTTTATGCAAGGTTTTATTCTTCTATTCTTCTAAACTTTGCTATTGTAATGTATTGGGAAATAAACATTTTTAAAACTACATTCTTTATAAGCTTTTTATTCAAAGTAAGGTCCAGAAATATGAGTTATTCCCATGAACAACACTAAGTTGGTTAATAACACACTAATTATATGTTGCCATACATTATCTTAAAGAAAAAAGTCAAGGTTTCATTCCAGTGAGACCTAAAACTTTGAGACAGACTTTGCTAATAATGCATCAGAACACAGATGAGCCTAGTGGGGGCCATGAAGAACGGGGTCTCTCAAACTTGGGTACAACTTCTAGGGAGGCAACTGGGAAACACGAATCAAGATCCAATATCCTTAAACCAAGCAGTTTCACTTTTGGGAATTGATCCTGCATATATACGTTCACTTACGTTACTCATTGTACTATTCTACAGTAGCCCAGACTGGAAACCTCCCAGTTCTTCATCAACAAAAAGATGGCTAAATAAACCAAGGTACACTGACACAGTGGCATGCCCCACTCATTTTAAAAGTAAATGAAACATAATACTGTATGTACTCTAAGATATATTAAATCAGAAATGCAGAATGGGAAGGAGGTGCCTAGTCAGCTACGTTTTGTGTGGGAAAGGGGGAGTAAAATGTATTTATGTACATCTTCATGTGTACACAAAAACTTGAGAAGAATGTAGAAGAAACTGGTAGTGATTCCCTTGTGTCAGTGTGCAGTTTGGGGCAGGGGAGGGCAGATGGAGGTAGGAGTGAAAGGGACAGGGTTCACTAAATACTATACCTGTGTGTATATCTATCTATTCATGTGTAAGTTTGTTCCAAATTCTATGAATATATTAAACTCAGTATACAAATTTGAAAAAGATTCTCTTTTATTCCTTAGAAAAGTGGTTTAATTTCTGCAGCTCACACCTGAGAACACTGACTGATTTGATGGCCCTGAGCTCTGGGCTGAAGACGGCGAAGGGCAGTAAATAGTACATTCATGGTCCCTCCCTCTGTAGGAGATAGATCTCCACTGGCTTCGCATATCTCTGTACCTGTGGGAAAACACAGAGATGACTCTCCTTGACTTTCCTTGAAAAGAGAAGCAACTATGTTCATTTTGGATAAACTTGGCCTTATCTCCATGTATTGATACGTACAGAGCTGGCTAGGTTGTTTTTTTGTCTCTCCAATTGGCTTTAAGCAATGTAAATTGAGCTGGCTGAGGAGCTTATGTGTAATCTCTAAGGCAAAGTGACAGGTCAGTATTACCCCACCCAGTGACTCCTCAAATACGTGGTTGAGCTGGGTAGGATGGAGAGCTGTGCTTCACACTGTCAGCTGGGACTGAGCCTCGAGGAAGAGGCTATGACTTCCCAGGGCAAACAGGATTGTACATCAGAACTGAAGCACTGAACCTAAATTATTAGCCACTACCTCAGTTGTGCTATGCAGGTTGCTCTCCTGCATTTCTTGCCCTCTGCATATCGCAGAGGTGATCTCAGACCTCCTACCTAGCCCAGCTCAAGGTCGTCACAGCAGTCATGTATTTCCTGCCACTCTCACTGTCACTCATCCCCAAGCCATTTCCCTCAGGGAGAATTAATAAAACCTGGGTCAGGCTTTGGGCAAGGCCTTTGTTCTGGTGAACCACCATCTTGGCTGGACTTACGACCCCTTGGCTCCCCATAACTGTGTCTATGTCTTAGTCTCTTTAATCTGACCTTGGGTTGCACTGGAAGTGGTAGATTGGAATTAACTGATCAGAATTCCAATAACTTCTCCTTGGGATTACAATTATAAATCTTTCTGGACTGCAATGAGAATGGGAAAGGTTTCTCAATATGTACCTCTTGCTAGAAGAGGGACTATGTTTCAAGAATGTTTAAACAGCAAATAGCTTAGAAAATAAAGATGGTATCTTCCTCCAGAGGAAAGAGATTTGTTTACTATCCAGTATAATAGAGACATCTTTCTGTAGGGCCAAGGCCTATTTGGTTTGCTTGGACTCCATTATGAAAGATTGGGGTTCTCAACTATGATGCCACCCCAACTATGATGTTAATGATACAGCATTACCTGAATATCTCTGTTGTCCTTAGGGGACTTGCAGGGCAAGGGCCCAGTAATGCAAAAGCATGGAGCTCACACTGCTTTCCATGTTGTAAGTAATGAAATCTCTTTGTCTCTGACCTAGGAGTCTTGTGTCTTCTGTCAACTCCATTAAGCTGTGACAGGCCAGTTTGTAGCTTCAAAGTAGGGTGAAATCTCAGATCCTTTGTAATTCTGAAATGACAGGAAAATTCATGTGAATGAGGGAAGAAAAAAGCCACAAAAACAAATTAATTGTGTGTGTCAAAGTTGCTGGAGAGAAACCTATTAGGGGTTAAAATAGAGGGTGTGAGGAATGCTGGGGGTGGTGGGGAGAGACTAGATGACAAAGGAAGACTTCCCAGAAGTGGAGCCGTTCATTCTAAAAGAGGAGGTAGGCAGAACCTCTCATGTGAAGACAGATGCCTGAGGACCCCAGGGAGAGCAGATACCACATACACGCTGAGGCGTACGTGGACAGATGAAAGGCCACTGTGGCTCTAGAATGACAAAGGACAGAGAGCCATGCGTGAGGAGGGAGAGACTGGCAGCAAAAGAGGGTGCACAAATTCTGGCGTGCTGTGGAAGGAAGTTTGGTGCATTCCCAAAGCTTTCAAGCAGTTGAGTGAGTTGACCTCCAAAGCTGGCCCCTGCCTGTGTGGCACTCAGAGCAGCACAGGAGAGGAGCAGAGACAATGACTGAAGAAACCTTTGGAGAGAGAACACAGAGAACACTTGATAACTTGGGAATGGTACATTCCAGTGCCAAAGATCAGGCCATCAGAGAGGATAGCAAACACTGATGATATGCCAGGAATGCTGTAAGTTTTGGAACAGAGCCTGACTGTTTAGAAGTTGAGGGTTGTAGGAATATATGTGCAGATAGAGTTTATGAAACTGATGCATCTCCTGTGACCTATTCCATTAACGTCTTTGTCCTCACTGATTTTGTATTGGCAATGCTTGCGAACACTTTTCTCTGACCACCTGCCCTTTCTTTGTCAATTGACCGTGACCCATAAAGAAAAACTTCAGTATAGTAGAGAAGTTGTTATTTGAAGGAACTTACAAATTGAAGAAATCAGCCTACTTTGCTTCACTGGCAGCATTCTTAAGGTGAAAAATGTGTGTTAGTTAGATTAAGACTAGTTGTGAATGTTACGTCCAAAATATGAGTCATGTGAGTTAGTGCCCCCGGGTTTCACAAGCTCCTCAGGGCTGGATGAATGGGGCTCCATGGTCTCCAGCAAGGGAAAAAGTGGCACCCTAATTTTAACAACCTTATCTCAGAAAAGACACAAATCACTCCCTCTCCCTGCCCATCTATGAAAATTAGGCATGCAAACTCTGTCAATTGGCAAGAGCAGCAGGGAGATGTAGAAAGCACATGGACTACTGGGTGAGTGGTAAATGAAATTTACTGCGCATCTTCCCAGGGGGCCACACTTCCAAAGTTCTGTAGGTCAGGCATCGTGACAGGCTCGGCCAGGTTCTCTGCTCAGGGTTTCACAAAGCTGAAACCAAAGTGCAAGCAGGCTGGGGCTCTTATTTGGGGGATCTGAGGAAAGACACGCTTGTGAATCTAGTCAGGGTGTTGGCAGACTCCAGTTTCTTGCAGCTGTAGGACCAAGGTCCTCATTTCCTTGCTGGCTATCAGCTGGAGGTCACTCTGATCATCTAGAAGTTGTTCTTTGCTCCTTACATGCAACCTCTTCATCCCCAAAGGCTGCAGCAGCACGGAATCCTCCTCATGCTTCTAAACTGAATGATTTCTCCTTGTGCTACCAACCGGTGAAAATTCTGTTTTTCTGGATTGACAGTGGGGACATTAGATTATTAGACCTTGGCAGGTGTCCGCTGGAGAAGATGCTGCCTGCTGGTTCCCTGCAGAGCCCTTACCTGTGTAGTAGGTCCAGCCCTGAGGGTTGTGACATCCTCTTAGAGATATTGGAGCTCTAGCACGGCACTGAAGTAGCATCACGCATCCATGTCCTGAGCACTGAGGAAATAACAGTCACCAGGGCTCAATGACATTTGTAGAAGGCAACAGAGATCTCACTCTAGCTTCCTTCATGGATCTAGGACAAAGCCCAGATGCAAAGCTGTGCATTCTAGGCAGTAACTATGTGAGCAAGTGACAGGGTTAAATGATGCCCATTTTCTCCTTGATGTGACACAAGCTCTTTGGTGCTTAAGCATGACCTTGGGAAAAGAATGAGATTCCATCATCCAAACTGAAAGTTTGCTTGAGACAGAACCTAGGTATTCCTTGCTCATTGATCTTTGCAAGGAGGCCTTATATGTGACAAATCATTGAAAACTGTTAGATTATTGTCAGCCTTAGAGACAGAAGCATGGATGGTGTGAGCTGCCGAGGTCACCTCAAGCCCACAGTGTGCTGATTCCCATCATGCTGGCCTTCCCTACTGGGGCTGTCACTGAAAAGGACACATTTATTCAACAGTTATTTGAGCATCTACTCACCCTGTTGTAGGGGCTGGAGCTATGGTAAAGAACCAGAATAATGTGGAATTTATATTCTAATTGGGGGAGAATACACAAGATAAATAAATACATAAGTGTTAGATTGTGGGAAGTACTTATGAAAGGGAAAGATGAAGCAGGGCAGGGAGGTAGGGGTACAGAAATGCTTCAGGCTGTTCTGGCAGGGTCAGGAGTGAGTTGAGTCAGATGAGTTTGTCAGGGCTAGAAGTGGGCTCTAAACAGGTGTTGAGCTTCTTGGAGGATGGATTGAAATCTTAGACAGCTGGCTGGAGGCCCATTGAGAAGGACACACTTGCACAGGACCAGAGTAGATGTGGGAGGGACCTGCATAGCTGTCTGAGAGAATGGTTATCCACCAAGAGAGAACAATGGAAGCAAGTCCTCCAGATGGGTTCGAAGCTCACATTTGAGGACAGCGGGAAGATGAGGGTCTAGAAGATGGTGATGACCAAGACTACTGCAGAGAGATATAAGGATCCGGGTCACACAGGGTTTAGCAGGCCACTCTGAGGACACTGGCATTTACTCTGAGTGATACAGAGATCTCTGCTAAAGTTTGATCTCTGATAATTAAGGAGGGAGGAACTGGGGTAGAACGAGAAAGATTAAGGGATATAGCCATGAGCATGCTAACAGGTACTTCACCACTTCCTTCTGGAGATCGTGTGATAACCAGAAAAGTCCTGTGTGTCAGTAATTTGCGTAACCCCAAAAGCTTTCTTCTGACCTGTAATAGTCATAGCAGGTATTTTTCTCAAAACCAACCATAGCTTTATGGGCCACCTCCCTCAGAGCAGGGCGGGAGGCAGGTTCAAGTTCTTCAGAGAACCAGAACCAATACACACACACATATTTCCTTGGTCTCCAACCTACTGATGTTAGATCATGGGTCTTCACAGCCTTCATAGTCCAAATGTCTACAAAGGTAAGCATTATACAGTTCTATATGGGGTGAGAAAAACTCACAATCTACTTTCTGCAAGCTGGAAAACCAGAAAATCCAAGGACTGATTTGAAGGCCTGACAACAAGGGAATTAAAGTATAGGTTCCTATCCAGTTTGAAAGACCCAGGATCAGGCAAGAAAAGGGCAAGAAAAGGTCAATGTTCCAGCTCAGCAGTGAGGCAGAGAGAAAATTAAAATTTCCTCTGCCCGGTCTGTTCTACTCAGGCCCTCAGAGGTTTGATGCCTACCCATATTGGGAGACTATCTGCTATTGTAATCCCAAATATTGAGTATGGTAATCCAAGTATTCCTCACAATCCAAGAAGTTATATTTATAAACCCATTGAGATGTTATTGGAATCCCAGCAAGTTAATTCCAATCTACCACCTCCAATGCAACCCACGGAGAGAGTAAAGACACTTTAGACATACTCAAAATTAAGGACAGCCAAGGGGTCCTGAGTCCAATCTCCGTGAGGATATGTAGACAAAGGCCTTGATCCTATACCTCTCCCAGAATTTATTATCTTGTAAAGAAGAGGGTGGCTCAAGGATGAGTGACAGTGAGGATGGCAGGGAACAACATGAGTAACTTGAGCTGGCTAGCCAGGTATTGAGAAAATCATCTTTGCAAAATGCAGAGATAACAATATGCAGAAGGACCAATTTGCATAATTCAATTAAGGTAGCAACTGTTGTTTTTGGAGGCTGTTGCTTCAGTTTCTGATATGTAAACTTTTGTGCCCTGGGGACTCATAACCTCTTTTATCTCGAGGCTCATCCCCAGTTGACATTCCTGGAGCTCACTGGCTCTACTATCCCACTGTGCTCATATATTTTACAGAAGGGACTATGTGAGGAAACAGAAGACTGTCTGATGGCTTTAGAGATTACATACCAAGTACCTCAGCTAGCCTTATTTGCAATGTTTAGAGCCAATTGAAGAGAGAAAGAAATGACAGTCAGCTCTGTACATGTCAATATAAGGAAATAAATCTTGATATAATCAAAGTTGCAGCAATTGTTCTGCATTTGAGGGGAGTCACTCAAATTGTCTCTCACAATCTGCTTTATTCAGTGCACTAATGCAACACACCTCTTTCAGAAACACATTCACAGACTCACACTGGCTATCTGGGTAGTATTTAACCAGCTATCGATGCATCCCATGGCCTAGTCCTTTTGATTCTAAAACTACTCATCACAGTGGGGCTCTCTTTCATTTCATTTGACTTCTTCCCAAAGATCAGCAATCCTGCAGAGTGAATGTCTTTGAGAACCAACCCAGTTTAGTACCTTTCAGTGCCATGTACTGACTTCTCCTTGAATTTCCCACGAGTGGCCCTGATATCCATTCAGCTCTACTGCTGGGGAGGGAACCAAGACAATCCAGTACCTTCCCCCAAGAATTCCTCTCATGGGCTCTTTTCCTGCCCTCCCACTGTCATTCAGTGTTCTGGGGAAGAGGAGCCAGGTGGAACTGCTGGACCTCCCATCACATGATCCCACCGCTCATCACCTTGGCTATGTGTGACTATAGGGCTATGACCCCAGTTCTGAGTAGCTCTGTCTAGGTGTGCTGTGTGTGGGCCCACTTGTTGAGGTGTCATGTTATACTGAGTCAGTGTATGAGTTCAGGAATCCTGTGCACACATGTAAGAGCATCTTCTAGAGATTGCTGCAGTATATGACAGGGTATTGACAAATGGCAGGAGATATGGGAGGAGATTCTCTTCTAGGGCATTCTCACCTTCTATTATGACAGAATCTGATACAGGGTAAAATTGGTATTAGAAACGAGACATGAGACAGGGACAAATGCTGCTCGGCTTAGTCACGACCTCAAAGAATCTCTAATGTGTGACTTGCCAAATCTGTTCTGTGTTAGTTTTGCATCTCTGTGGCAGAATATCTGGGCTATGCAATTTAAAGTGGATTTTGGCTCCTGGTGTCAGAGATTCCAGTCCATGGTTGGGCTTCATTGTTTTTGAGCCTGTAGAACACAACAGCAGGAAGCATGTGATACAACACTGCTCTACATTTAAAGAGAGACAAAGGGAGAGACAGAGCAGTGTGGGCAGGACTCCTAATGCCCTCTTCAGGGGTACAACCCCAGTTGCCCAACTTCCTTCCTCAAGGCCTCACTCCTATAGATTTCACCTTCTCTCAATAATGCCATGGGCTGGCAACCAAGCGTTCAGCATTCAGCCTTCGGGGAACATTTAAGATCCAAACCATAACATATTCCTTCTTCCTAATTATCGTCAGGAGACCACAGCCTGACCAGATTTCCTTTCATAGCCTTGCACACATCAAGAGAAACCTTCAGCTGCAAGCTCTCTGGGCTCCCACCAGGCCCCAGGCAAGTGTTAACGGTTGAATGCCTACTTTTCCTTCTCTTGGGGAGGTTGCCAGTGCTGGCATCTCAGGCAGGCAGGCAGGCAGGCACGGAGCAGGGACTAGGGACACAGAGCTCTCTGCATTTTCAACTTTAGCATAGCTCTTTGATCTTTTAAAAATAGTAGTGCTGGAAATTTTAAAGAGAAGGCATTTGGGGCTTGTGTTTTCAACCATCCCCTTGTTGATCTTCCTTATAAGAAGACACCCAGTGAGAAAATTTCAGAAGGGAAAGCAGAAGGAAACATCATGAACACACATGCCCATACCCACAAAGGCCCCTCGGCCTCATTTCACAAAGAAATTCTCTCTGCCCACTCCCAGGAGCTAAGGCTTTCATAAGAACTTGTCTTCTCCAGTCACTGAGACTGATCCATACAGGAATCTGTGAAAATAGATGGGCAGACTCCAGACGTGGGCTCACGAGGTAAGTTGAAAAAAAAGTTGACCCTGCATTGAGTCAGTGGGAAGGAAAGTGGGGTGATTTTTCCAATGGGCCAGACATGATTTTCAAAGGCAAAAGAGCACATCTCCACCCTCCTTCAGAGCCACAAAGCCACTTTTCTGGAGAGCAGAATAGAGATGTGGTCATCCAGGCACGGGGCTCTCCCTGACCCCCTTCTGCAAGCCTGACCAGCACGAGGCATGTGTGGCTCGCACCTGGGTGGGGTATATTCAGAGTGAATGGGGATGCTGCGTGATCCAACCCTTGTTAGTGAAAATCGTGGCTTGGCTGTGACAGCTGGGATAGTTGGAATTGCTAAGGGAAATTCCAAGAAGGCTTCTAGGAGGCCTGCGAATTAAGATGGGAAAGAATGTTCCATCTAGGGAAAGAAAAATGTTCAAAGAACCCTGTCAATGCCAACCATCATCTCCCAGTGCTAAACAGGGCAAAGTGCTCTTCGCCTTGGAAACACAAAGTCATGTTTACTGCACGCACCCTGAATTCACAGCATGCCCGGCACTAGATCCAGAAAGGGCTCTGAATCTTTTCACAAATTGAAGCCTTTTATGCCTCTTGCACCCAGCATCACAGCTGCTGCTTTAGAAATGAGTCGTCTTATACACCAGCTGCTCCAAAGGCTGGCTGTCCTCTGCTGAGATCCTTGGTGCAATCAGACATATGGCAGGGCCAGAGGGTCAATTCCTTCACTCTGTGGATCATTTGGCCAGTTTTATTCTTGTTATCTGCTACTATTCACGGCTTCCTGCTGCTTTCTCTTTTCAGCTTCCTAAGGAAAGAGTCAATTATTGAGCACTTACAGCAACTGTACACTGGATCCTGGGGTCAGAGTTATGCACACTCGCTATCATTCAGTCCTCAAAAAATTGCCCTCAAGCAGGGACCATGTTATCCTTGTATACAAAGGAATACATACAGGCACAGAAAAATGTGACCTTGACTGACACTGCACAAATCAGTGTAGGGTCAGGACTGTCACCTGTGTCATCTGGCCTGGTGAGGCCTCATGCTTGTCAGAGCCCACCCTACCATCCACTATCTCTCTTAGCCTGCTGGAAGTGTCAGGGCCCATGCAAGGATGGCTTTGGTGATGTCCTGTAGTGGACTTATGTGACCAGGCTGCCAGATTTCCAACTGTCACTTTGCAAATTTCCAAGCCAACTCCTGCTGCTGCTTCTCCACAGCTTGGGGGTCACATCATAGAAGGAGCCTTGCTTTCCTGGATGCTTTAGAGTCTGCAAGGCTGCAGGCTGCAAGATTTTGGTTAGATGAAAAGGTGAGGGGCCCAAACCCAGTTACAAAGGGGCAGGAGAGGCACGGAGGAGAGAAGGAAGCAGTGGAGGAAGAGAAAAGGTAAGGAGGGGAAAATGAAGGACAGAAGAAGAGAAGAGAGGAAGGGGGAGAAAAGAAGGAAGGCAGAGGAGGGCAGGAGTGAGAGAGAAGGGAAAGGGGAATGAGAGACTAATTTGAGCTCTGGAGGAGGGCAGGAGTGAGAGAGAAGGGAAAGGGGAATGAGAGACTAATTTGAGCTCTGGAAAGCACAGGTTTTCAGGTTCCAGTCAGAGGGGCTTAGCAGACAGCAGGAGGCAGTTAGGGATTTGCAAGGCTGGGCTGGGCAGTGAGTCTGCAGGAGCAGCACCTGGAGGCTGTTTGCTCAGGTGGCCTGCTGGCTTCTGGAGCCCCTGCCTGGGTCACTCGTGATTATCAGCTGGCAGAAACAGTCTCTCTGTGAAAAACCGCAGCTGGCCCCAACTGGACGCTTGAGTTTCTCGGGTAGGAAAATTAGATGTCAAATTTAATGAGAGTCTTTCTGGCTCAGCAGGTGCTACAGAAAATGTAATGCTTTTGTGCTGGGAACTGCATGTGCTAGTGGGTGAGGAGGAAGCAAAGAAAGCCATTTCTTTAGCAAAGACCTGCCATAGGTTCAGTCTGCTGCCTGCAGGAAGCAGAAACTGAGCCCCAAGCTCTTGCGTTGTTAACTCATTTTAATTGTGCATGTGTGATGTTGCCATGCAAGCACATGGCATGTGCAGGTCACATCCCCTTTCCCATTTCTACCTGTCCTACATCCTTCCCAACCCCTAGCAATCACTGTCCCACTTTCAGGATACTTTGATCATGTACAAGATGTATTTTAAAATACAGTAAATGTTTAAATTCTTAAAAAGTTTGTCACAGTCAAAGATGCATTACCATTAATCCCCCTCAAAATATCCCCCTTTCCTTCTAACACACTCATCCCATCATTCTTGCCACTTTCTGAACCACATTCTGAATCAGAAGACCTCTCTCCTGAGGGTCTTCAGTTGCACTGTTGCCCTTCAAAATACTGACCTTTCATGGTCATTTTGACTCTAGGAAGGAGCCAAAAGCCACATGGTGTCAGAACCAGTGAATTAGGTGGATGAGGCACACCGATATGTTTTTATTGGATAGAAATTATTATAAGCAGTAGATTAATAAGCAGGTGATCAAAACAGATGGTGAATGTTTAAATTAAAATTTTCATTTCAGCAAAAGACACATTGCCATTAATCCCTATCAAACTACTCAAAATAAACCCTCCCTTTGAACATACTCATCCCATCATTCTTGACAACATATTTTGACTGTAATTTTCTAAATTTAAACATTATCTATTTATCAATCACCCCTAGCATGAGAGAGAACAAGATGACAGGGCATGTGACCGGGGTCCCTGAGGCTGTGGTTGATTCAGACATTTGGCAGTGATGTGGCAAGACCGATGAGCTGAAATGTGGTGATATGGGCCAAGGAGTACTGAGACTTGCTGCTCTGGGCACCCTGACAGTGTGTTTCTGACATTTCACACACTGCATTTGAATATGTGCTTAAAAATTTCAAATGTCTTGGGTAATAAAGAAAAGATCTTGGCCAACAAATATTACTGTGAATCTGCGATTTAAAGCTTGATATCATAATAGTATGAAGAAAAATAAGATTGCCTTATCTAAAACACCACTGCTTCCTTTCCAACCCATTACTAATACCAGAAATGAAATACATTCCAGTTGATTTTGCTGTCACAAAGTGTAAACATGGCCAATCTGTCAAGTAAATAGCATGTAGTTACTTTGTGCTTTTGGCTGGGTGTTATTGGGTAAATACCACAGAAATATGACACTTGATCTCAGGAAACAGGACTTTCGCTGCTCAGACCCAGGCAATCCTGGGTGAACAGGAATGGTTGACTCCTGAGGTGTAGCAGTAGCTGGCCCAACAAAGGCTTCCCTCTCTTCTGCACTTAGTTGATTCTTGTGGCTGTCAAGACTTAGGTTTTCCTTCCCAGCTGCTGTATCTCAGGGATTTCCTCATCCTGAGGACTCCTAGACAACCATGATCTATCTGGACATCCTTTTGGCCAGCACTGAGGACATGTTGTGCTTGTGTGCCTTGCTATTCCGATTGTGTCCATGAACCCCCAGGTTAGCATCAGCCAGAGCTTAAATGCAGAGTCCCAGTCCCAGTGCCAGCCCCAAGTCTACGGTCTTAACAAGATCCCCAGGAGCTTAGTATTGAAATTGGGCAAGTAGTCCTCCTATTTCTTTTGTTGGATAAAGAGTTAGACCTGTTTCTCTCAACCAGGACATAAATGTCCTCCCTAAATGAGGGTTTGTGTCCCACTGTGCCAGGCATATGGTGGGCACTCAAATACCTCAGTGCTTGTAAGACATTATGGGATCTGACCATGTGCTGGTGAGAACCACTTTGTAGTCTCTTCTGCAGTGACGGGAATTCAACCAACTACTCTCACTAGTAGTGGGTGCAGTGAGCAGGAGTCCAGGGACAAAGAAAGAGCAATGCCAACTTGGTGGGCATAGCAAGATGTGGACTCCAGACCAGCCAAAACGATGGTGATTCCCTTCCTGAGTTAGTCCATGATGCACTTTTCAGTGGCAATGAATTCTTTGGATCTGACTCTTAGATTTCCCAATCCTGTGAGCTACTCAGTATATTTTCAGCAAATTCCACTTCTGCCCCAATGGTTTCTTTTTAAAAATACTGAGTTAGAAAAAACTATCAAGGCTGTAGCCTTCCTTTCCTAGGAGGGCTACAGGTATCAACAAAGCAAGAGAACTCATAAATTCAGGACAAGTAGTTGGTGCCTTAAAATCTAATCAGATGTTTTCTGATTTCCTACTGGATTTTCTAAGCATAGGCCAATCCATGATTTGATTACACTGGAAGACATTCAGGCAAGTCCCAGGGACTCATAGAATAATGTACACATTGTACTTTTTAAGACAGGAAAGGAGAAAGCCACAATTATTGCTTTTTTTTTTTTTTTTTCATTTTGGAAACTGCTTGATCTGGCATAATAGGACTCAGTCCATTATAAAACTAGGCACTGAATACCTAGCACATGTAGATTTGGCTAAAAATTTGCCCAATCTGCTTGGTGGAGAAAATCCAAGTCAGATTCACATCATCCTACAACAGTAATCAGAGTGGTTTGTAGCTTACTTTAGACAATTTTGAAACATTAAATGTCTCAGAAAACCATCCATTCACCTTGCAGTTCTTTTTCCTTCTTGGTGAGTATCTTAGCTATTTTTCTTATTGCTGAGACAAAATACTCAACACTCAAAGGAGCAAAGGTTTATTTCAGCTCACAGTTTGTAGAGGTTTCAGTCCATAGTCTGCTGGCTCTGAGGCAGGGTGGCATAGCAGAGGGGCATCAAAGAGAAGAAAATGTACATAGCATGCAGGTAGGAGACAGCGAAGCAGCAAGCAGTTTTGGCTTCTTTCTGTCCCTTTATATTCCATCCAAGCTACCTGCCTTTGGGGTGGTGCCATCCACACCCTAGGTGAGGTACACTTAATCCAAGCATCATACCTTAATCCCAGCATCACACATTCTAGATCCAGCCACCTCCAATATTCCCTATCTATGACCACATGCGGTTTTGGGAGGACATCTAGACACAAGCCATGTCAAAAAGAGAAGGGAGGAAATAGTGTCTTCCCAAAGGTTTATTCACCGTGACCAGAACTTCATTGTCAAAAGCAAACAAAAAACAAAGGTCAGAGGATTATCTTCCTGTTGAAGAATTTGCTATAATTAGCTTTTCCATTGGAAACCTGGAAGCATCATGTTTGTAAACCCCACAACAGGAGGAGTTCCCCAGGGGACAGTGAATGAAGGTGTTTCTGTGCTTGACTGTTTTGTCCTTGAGCCCATTTAGAAAGTGTCATAGGGACAGAAACCACTAGTCCATGGAATAGATTCCATCGTGGAAGTGTAGAGGTCAGCGGACATCTCCTCCACAGTAGGAACCAGAGGGTTTCTGGAGATCTGACAACAAAATGTGTCTGCTCTATGCCTCTCTGGACACAGAAATATCCATTCATTTTAAAAGTCAGTTTTTGAATATGATCCTTAACCCACTTAACCCATAGAAGTGCCTGATGTATTGATCAGCTTTTTGTTGCTGGACCAAAATACCTGACATGTGCAATTCAAAAGAGAAACAGTTTGTTTTGGCTCATGATTTCAGAGGTATCAGTTCATAGTAAGTTGGCTCCAAAGCAGGAATGACATGCATCGTAGGTGAAGGGCAGCCAGGAGGCAGAGAGTAGAGAAAGAACCAGAGAGAAAGGGACCAGGGACCAGATGTTGTCCCCATGACCAACTTTTACACACCCAAAAGTGTGCTTTACTCATTTCATAGGTGTCTCTCAAGCTAATCAAGTTGATAATTGTGTGATTTTTGTTTTGTTTTCTTGTTTTTTTCACATTGGGGATCAGTTGGTCAAGAGTTTATATCATGGTAGTGCTGAAATATTAGTTACTAGTAGAATGATAAAACTTGGTCTATTGAGAGTTTTTGCTTTTGAAACCTATGGTAAGATACAGGTAATAAGTAATAAAGTTTTGCTAACTCTTGGACTTGGTTATTGTTGAATAACAGCTGGACTTTTAAAGCAAGAAATCAATTTAGTGGTTCTCCTACTTCCCATGTGGAAATTCTGAAGTAATGATTGGAGCCCTAGCATCCATCTTAGAAGCTTATGGATGGAAGCCACGTGCTGAGGGCAGTGCTACAGACAGGCAGAAGACTATGTCCCTGATGTTTCATACAGCTGTTCACATCTGAAGGTCTTTGCAGACATGAGTAAACCCTCTGTGACTAAGTCACTGTAACAAGGTCATTTTCTGAGCACAACTGTAAGGGGTAGATTGTTCATAACAACACAGTTTGGAGGAGAAGAAAGAAAACTACTTAAGTATCTAGCAATAAGGAATTGATAAAATAAATTATAAGAGTATGTAGTTGATGCCAGATGGCTTTTTACTCAACACTTCTTCATCATTAAGCTCCTACTCTGCCAGGCGCAGTGCTGGCTTTAGGGATACAGTGATAAACAAGCAGATATTGCCTCTACCCTCCAGGAGTTGTTGAAGAACATGCAATGGCCCAGCCTTGTGATCATGTTCAGTTGTATTTCCAAGGGCTGTCCTTTGAAAAGGGCTGCTTGAGTGACTACCTTGGGCTCCACGATTATGGAGATGTCTTGTGCCATCCCTTCTTTTCCAAATCTCATTAACATTCAGTATTGAAGTTTTCCTCTCCTAATACCTTACAGCATCTTGTTCAGGATGCTGCTATGATGATGTCTCTTCCTGGCCCTATGCTTCAGGATCATACCAGTTGGGCCTCCTGGCCAGTGTCCCCTTCCAGAAATAGTCCTGTTGCTTCCATTAGTGTTTAAAAATACAGAAAGGAGAAGCTAAAAGGAAATAAATAAAACATTAATAGTGATTATGGATCATAGAGTTCAGAGGATCTTTATTTTTCCCATTTATTTACATTTTCTAAAAATTTCTAAAAATTTATTTCCTCTTTAAAATTTTCATTGCTGTATAAAATACAGAAATTTATCACAGACATTCAGAATAAGTCTTCACAAACTGTGCACTGTGGAACCAGCACCCATGTCAAGAAACCAGCATTAACAACACCCAGAGACTCTTCTACCTCTTTCCAGTCACTAGCTACACCAAGCCAATACCTATCTTGACTTGTAATAAACACATATGAATTTTTATAAATTTTGTACTTTATGTAAATAGAATCATACTATTTCATGTTTGGCCTCTTTTGTATGACATTTATTTATGAGATTTATCATGCTGTTGGCCACAGTTCCAGATCATTAATTTTCATCACTGTGTGGTGTTCCTGGGCAGGCTTCAACTTATTTATCCATTCTATGCCTCAGGAGCATTTAGAAACCCCCTCCACATTAGGCTATTACAAATAGGCTTGTTATGACATTCGTGTCTTTTAGTCAACATAGTCCTGCATTCCTGTTGGATATATGCCTAGGACTGAAATTGCCAAGCCATAAGACAAACAGAACAGCAGTAAAAGGTATCATTTTCACAATAAGAAAAAAGTAATCAAATGCCTACATTTGATTAAGTCCATTCACGATAGTACTCATTTTACAAGTCTTTTTTCTCAACTGTTATATGCAAATAAATTTACTGGACACTATAGAGAGGAAAAATGAACTTCAAATAGAGTCACACTTATCAGGGAGCTAATAATCCAGTAGGAAAAAGTAAGAATGCAAGTACTGAGTATGCAGTGCCCAGCTGACCCGGTGGAAAGGCAATATATTACGGCAGAAGCAAGTGGACGAGCAAAATCGCTCACTCTATAGTTGGAAAGTGAAAGAAGGGAAAAGGACAGAGCTGGGGACTGCTGTCCTCTTCAGGGGCACACTCTGAATGACCTGCACACCTCCCAGTAGCCTTTTTAAGTGACCCCACTTCCCAGTACTGCCAAATGGGAGACCAAGCCTTTAACACTTTGGGCTTTGGGGAACATCTGCGATCCAAACTTTAGCAGCAAATGGCTCACATGAGGAGTCAATAGAGAGTGAGAAATAGTTAATGCAGAGAAGGAAAAAAATCAAGAAAGTCTCCCTCCAAATAAAGGTGTTTGGGCTCAATGTTGGGGCATGGGTAGCTTCTCACCTGAGAAGCAGAGATTTGGGGAAAATATTAGAAGAAGGGAGAGACAGAGTCTTGGGAAATATGACTTGGGAAAGGAAAGGAAGGTCTTGGGAAAAGTTAGCTCAAGTTCAGGTATGTCTTGGGTGAGCAGGCAAGAAAGGTAGGTTACAGTCAAAATTTTTTAATACTGGGTTAAGGATTTGAGTCTCAGGATAACAGGGCATGTTTGAAGCTGTGGTTTAAGTGTGTATCAGCTGGCACTGGCCAAGTTATGCTGCTGTAATAACCAACCACAGAAACCCAAATAGCACAATGACTAATTGCATATTTCACACTCACAGGTCAGCTGAGAGATGAGCATTGTGATGTCCTCACTCTAGGACTCAGTCAGATGGGAGTGCCATCAACAAGGACACACTGGTCACTGTGGAAAGAAAAGAAGGTGCTCTGGAAGGTCCTGTCCCTGGAACTAAATGCTCTGGACATGTGGACATATTCCTGACACACTTACCAAGAGGGCCAGGATAGATCTGAGAACAGCACTCATGATTGCTACAGACTGAGAAAGGGCTGCAGCTGGAGCCTAGGATAGTCATTGTAGCACTGTATGCAGGATGCGATGAAGGGAAATGGGTACCCAGCTGCCATCTGGAGGGCCACTGAAGCCATTTAGGTGGAACAGATTTTCCTGTTACAGTAGAAATGGAAATGAGGGGATCAAGAGAATGGACACAAGGTCAGAGGAAAGAAATCAATGTCATATGTAGGTGGCCAGATCAGGATGATTGGAACATGACTCCAGACCTCCAGCCCAAACACTCAGGGGATGGTTGGGGTTGGAACAGGAGATAAAAGGGGAGGAGCATTTTTACGGGGGGATGATGAGCTATGGTGGAGAGAGGATGGGAGGCTATCTACTATACACAAGCAAAGCACAACACAGCCAATTCAGCTGGCAAGCACTGTGGGGACACCTGTTCTGAACTCAGTGTGACAGACTCTACAACTTCATTACCAAACACTGTAGAGAAAGAATCATTTTACAACCCCATCTCCACAGCCATGGCTTCTTCAGGTTGAAACTTGGGTCGTTTGAGCTATTTTGGATAGAAAATGTCCAAGCTACATTACAGACTACCTACCATGGTATGGCTCTGAAACACGTGTTTTATTCACCTGCCTCCTCCCCACCTCTTTCATGTAGCTGTCAATGCAGAAGGCGCTCAGGATAAATGACAGAATCCAGTCTGCACACTAACTCAGGGCCACTCTCGAACACATCGACTGTGAGCTCATGCTTTAAAATGTAGCCACGTGTGCAGTCTGTTTACACACGGGGAGCTTCATTGTTCCTGTCACTGCTTTGTGGGTCCCTCCAATCATTTAGGATTCCCACAGACATCCCGTTATAATCTCCAAGTGCCTGCTTTATATGCCAAGACCAAACAAGGAAAGTGATTTAAAAATCTCATATCAATGAAAGGACAGTAGACTCAGGGGAAAATAGGACTCTGTCTTTTGAGAAAAGCCAGAAGTTTAGAGCCACAGAGCAGCACTGAGGTGCCTTCACTCCACCCAGAAAGGCTGATTCCAGGGCCCCTCAGGGCCAGCCTGCTTCTATGCTCATTTCCCACAAGAGGAAATTGAGGCTTACTGAGGTCCCACGGTTGAAAGGTGACAGAATCAGAAATCAAGTCCAGGTTGTGTCCTGGCTTTGCAGCTGTTCCCAGTTCACACAGATACTTTGCTCTCCTTTTTCTCTCTTTTCCTTCTACCCCCTTCCCCACTCACCCCCTCCTCATTTATTTTGATATTTACGTTTTTATTCCAGAGAGGAAGTTTGCTGGAAGCTCAACCTTCAGATAAATTATTTTTGTGTGTGTTTATATTTACCCTGAAGGAGTTAACTATTTTTTGTTGAAGACTTGGAGCAGAAAATATAATGTGAGAAGTGTAGAAGACAGTTTATAACTCAGTGATTGGTTGGACATAATAACATACTTGTAAGCCCTTACTTCTCACACCAAACTCCTTCAGCCGCCATCACCCACCACTTTACCCCTGTGCCCCTCGGTTTCCAAGCCTGCACCCCCACACCTCCCTGTCAGTCCAAAATTATGTTTAGTCTTCCAGATGCAATTTTGGTGCAAAACAGTATGGACAGTTCTCAAAAAATTAAGAATAGAACTACTGTATGATCCAGCAATCCCATTATTAGGTATATATCCAAAGGAAGTGAAGTCAGTGTCTCAAAGAGTTTCTTACAGTATTATATACAATAGCTCAGATACAGAATCAAACTATCTTTCAAAGGTTAAATGGATAAAGAAAATGTGATGTATGCAAGTGTACACACACACAATGGAATATTTTTTTCTTTTGGCCAAGACTAAAACATGGCTAAAACATTAGCAACAGCATGGATGAACCCAGAGGACAGCAAGTGGAATAAACCAGACAAGAGAGATAATGCTCCTTGATCTCACTTTAGTGTGCACTTAAAAAAATCAAACTTGTAGAAACAGAGTAGAATAATGACTGACCAGGGAAACAGGAAGATATTGGTCAAAGGTACAAACTTTCAGCTCTATGACAAGTAAAATCTGGAGACTTAATGGACAGCCTGGTGAGTCTAGTAAATAATCCTGTACTGTATACTCAGAATTTACTAAAAGGGTGTTCTGACCAAAAGACAGAGATAGAAAGAAACTATGTGAGCTAAGAAATGTGCTAACTTGATTGCAGTGACCATCACAAGGTGTACCTCATCAAATCATCACACAGTATACCTTAAGAATACCACTTTATTTGTCAATCATACCTTGATGGTTGGGACAAAAGAAGACACAATTCCAGCCACACTTCTCCCAGATGTCCTCCTGAGCTCCGGCTACACTCAGCCGCACCCTTTCCTCAGCTCTATCTCTGCTTCATTGAATCTCTCCAGGTAGCTCTTTTCCTTGTTTCTCTTCTTCAGAGTTTAAGGGGGTGCATTTCTCTCCCACTAGATTATATTTGAGAGAAGAAACAAAGTGCTAAATGTAGGATGAGACCACATTTTTTTGTTGTTTGTTTGTTTTAGCATAATCACATATAATACCCAACACAAACAATCCTGCTTTAGGGAATTCTGCCAACTGCTTCTCTCCAGTGAAACCACCAGTAAAAAATGGCTTCTAACACTGTAACCTTGGGATGTGCTGATAGTTGAGTTTCTTTGCCCTACTCATGCTAAAACATGGTATGACATTTGCTTCCTTTCACTAGGTTAAACATATCTTACAATTTAAATTAATAGGCCCTCAAGAATCATTTTACTAGAATTTTATGGTGCATACCCTAACCCAGCAAAATAACTAATGTGAGTGACTTTTACTTTATGTTCTTGCAAACAGGACATACATCAAAAATTACAAGAAGGGTCAGCAAAATATATTGAGAGCTGTGCTTAAATGTATGTGGCATATTGACAAAGAGACCTCTGTAGTCATGGTGGCAATATTTTTTTGGCCACTTGATAAGTATGGAAAATGCCAACATGTAGCTCTTTCATCATTGTCACTGAGAGTAATTGTCACACTTCTTTTCTCAAATAAATATGTTCTATTCAATAATATGAACTGAAAACATGTATCAATCAAAACTTTCAAAGATTTGGTTGGTGCTGGCTATATAATTATTTCAAAAACATTTATTGAAAGAGAAAAAATATTTTTTGAGTGCTCATTATGTGCTAGACAGATTTCTAGACTTGAAATACAGTAGTATATAGCATAGGTACAAATCTCTGCTGTCCTGAGGCTTGTTAGGGTTAAGTCTAGCTGGTCCCCTCAAAGGTGTGTGTGTTCAGTGGTGGGGCTTTGAAAGGTGACTAGGTCACAAGGGCACTGTATTCATCAGTCAGTTAATCCACCAAACACTCCAAAACTGAATGTACTGTTAGGAGGTAGGGCTGGGATGAAAGACGCAGATCACCAGTGAGTGACCTGGAAGGGGGCATCTCCCTCCCCTGCTCCTCCCACTCGCTCTGCTTCCTGGCCACCATGATGTGAGCAACTCTCCTCCTTCAGATCCGTGCACCAGGTCCTTCTTGCCTTGGAGCCATTTGACTATGGATTGAACCCTCTAAAGTCCGTGAGCCAAAATAAACCTTTACTGTTGAGAATTCAGTGCCCTTGATGGAAAAGTAGCTAAGACAGAGCCCATTCATCAACAACACTGTGCTAATCATATTCACATTCTTGTCAAGTGGATTTTATTGTGCTCATCTCATTGGTGAGAAACTGAAGCTCGGATAGAATAGGTCACTGATCAAAATCCAACAGTCAGTGCGACAGATTTTGCATCAGTTCTCTGGTTGCAGACCTTATTCTGCAATACTGTGTGTCTCCCAAGTCAGAGTTCTATGAATGTCTTTCTAGGAGGTAGATGCTTCATTAAAATTAATATTCCAGCAACCACTATGGTTGGGAAACCCATTGTCACAGGTTGGGTTCTTCTAGAAAGAGACTCTGAGATGAAGTTTCACATGATTCACAGGACACAGTGTTAACATTGAGGCATGGAGAAGGGAAGGGAAAGAAGTAGGATTAGACAGAGGAGATCTCAAGTAGCTATCAGTCAGAGTCTCACCCAGCACTCCAAGAGCCCTGGATATGGAGTGGCCCTCCCAACTATTCTGGGTTGGAGCGAGGTGGCCAAGGATTTGCATCCCCATGCTATTACCTATTGGATGTGGTTCATCCCAAAAAGGGAGTGTGACCTTGAGTGAGGCATCTCTATTCAGTTGAACCTATTCCCAAAGAGGACTGAGAGCTGAGGGTTGGCTTCCAGAGACATTAGCAAGAGCCGTATCTGGTAGCATCCTGAAGAAAGTGATATTTGTAAGCACCAAACTAAATTAAAAAACAAAAAAAACCAAGAGTTTGTGCTATTATCTACTTAGAGATTTTAATGGGAAAATGTACCATGTGAATCTTCAAATGGGGAATTTACTGCATAGATTTTCACTAATTTATTTAAATTCAGAATACATTTGGAGTCTACATTTATTAGGATCTTCTGAAAACATATACTTAGGATGCATATATATTAGAAATAAATCATAGTGCAGCTGTGATTGAAACCAAAGTGCAGAAAGAGGGAGATGCAAATATAATTGGTCACTAAAAAGAATCTCCAAACTATAAAACTGTACAATGTCTAGAAGAAAGCATAAATGTAAATATAACACCAAAAGCCCACATGATAAAATGAAAATAGATACAATCGACATCATCAAAATGAAAAATAATTTTGTGCTTCCAGTAACACCACAAAGAAAGCAAAAAAAGAAAACAAAAAAAAAAAACCTTACAGAATAGGAAAACATATTTGTAATTCAAGTACCATATCTGACAAGAGACTGTATGCAGAGTATATGACCCAATGCAACCGTAGAAACACAAACAACCCAGCTAATAGGCAAAAATGTAAAGGTGACATTCCTCCAAAAAAGACTTACAAATGACCCTTAAGTGCATTAAAAGATGCTTGACATTATTAGCCACCAGGAATAGGAAAATCAAAACCACAAAGAGATACTACTTCAAACCACTAGGATGCAGTAATTAAGACAGATTAAAACACATGTTGGCAAGGATATAGAGAAATTAGGACCTTCACGCATTACTGAGAATATGAAATGGCATAGCTACTTTGGAAAGGAGTCTAGTCATGCTTCAAAAGCTCAAACACTTACTATATGATTCATCAGTTCTACTCCTAGGTATATCCACAAGAGAGCTGAAAACATATCCAAGCACAAACTTACACATAGATGTTCTAAGCAGCATTATAAAATAGCCAAATATGGAAACAAGCAAATGTCCATGAACAGACAGACAAAAATGTGGAATTATATGTGACCATAAAAAAGAATAACCAAATGAAACATGCTATGATATGGATGGATGAACAACATTGAGAACTCAAATGCCACTTCCTATATCATTCCATTTATTTGAAATCGTGGAATAAATCCACAGAAATATACAGTTTTGCAGTTGCCAGGAAGAAAGCAGGGAGTGACCACTAATAGGTATGGGGCTGCATTTGTGAAAATGCTTTAAAAGTAAATAATAGTGATGTTGCCTCAATCTATGGACATACTATAAGCTAGTAAATTGTACTGGTGAGGCTTACACATGAGAAGAACTCTCCAATTTTACTGAGAAAATATTAAAAGGAGGGGAGAGAAGAATCTATTGGCTAGCAGTCCCTGGGAAGTTGGGAGGAACAGCTTGCTTCAGGGCTCACCAGAGGAGATGAGATGGTAACCCTCAGCCGCAGACATGGTTCCTCCAGCCCAGCAAACCCAGCAGAGAGACACCCACCCTCTTCCAACGTCCTCACAGCAACCAAAGGGAAGAATCCAGTTGGCACTGCTTGCTACTCACATTGATTTCTGAGTCATTCATTCACCAGCTTTGAGAGGGCTGGGGTATCCTAACAGGCGGCCCTAGTCACATGTCTAACCCTGTGGGACGCATACATTGGGAGGCCTTAGTGAATGTATTTCCCAAGGCAACTAGAATGCAAGCTGAATCCAGAGAATGAGTTTTCAGGTGAAAGGAAAATAGATAAAATTCAAAGGAAGAATTCCAGGGAGGGTGAGTCTGGTGCCCCTTCTTCATTCACCTTTTTAGCATTTCTCCCTACCATTAGGCTTCCTTCTTAGAGCGCTAAACATTTTGAAACACGATAGCACTCCAATAGTGCCATAGTAACTCTGTGTTCTACAGTGAAGATGTAGCAATTACATTCTAATAGGCAGTGAATAGTAAGAATAAATTATATTCAACTCCAATTTCAGACTTAAATCCTTCTCAGAATTTCCTCCCATTTAGATGTTTTGGTTCAGTTAGCCTGGTCCAATCCACAAATCTTTCTTAAATCTTGATTTTCATAGCCCCATTCTCACAATCCAAGAAAGAGGCCCATTTCCCCCACAAATCTACTCTTCTGGGTTTCCATGGGTAGAATTAAAATTCTCCCAGTTGCCCAAGCCAAAACCTTGAGATTGCCTTCAATTTCCCTCTGCCTCTCCAACCTTTGAACTATCATCAATTCCTAGAAATATTGCTGTTTTACTGTCTCAAACACCACTCTCTTGTGCCTGTTCCCAGTGCCAATGGAGCAATTTGCTCTGCATGATTTCTTGCCTGGGTCACTGTAATAGCCTCTTACAGTCTCCAGTGCTCATCCCTTGAATCTATACTTCATCACGTGGCCACAGTGAACTTTTAAAACCACAAATCTGGCAGTGGCTTCACTCAAGCTTAAACTTCTGCCCTCAAGATCTGGCAATGTCAACCCCCTTGATGGATACTCCCAAGTCTCCCAGGCTAATGAAGCCACCCTGACCTTTGCTACAGTATATTAATGGAAATGTCTCAAGCCCCCATATCACAGTGATGGAAACCCAGTATTCATGACTCACTGATCCCAAACCGACTTTCTTCTCCTCGGGCTTTCTCGAAAGGCTGGTGTCCTTCCTGGGGACCAATTGTCCTGATCTCCCGCTCCACTTTATGCCCCAGTTCCATCTGCATCTCTGTGGCTCTCTCCCATCTGCCACTGCCCTACCCTAAACCAAGTATAGAGAACCCCCTCTTTGTTTGATTTCTCCAAGTGTAGCAGATAGTATTTGCAAGTAGTAGAGTTTTGCTGAAAGTTCAGGTAATGGAGGAGGATTGTGTTACTCAAGGCAAATGACTTCAGACTAGATTTAAAACATTTGTATCTCCTCCAACTTTCCACCATTCCCACCAAGTTGTGTCTCTTGGCCTCCAGCCTCTCACCATTTTGTTGGAACTCTTGCCCTTGCAGCTAGGATGGCTTCCAATAAAAAATTATTGTGTGTCTTTTATACATAGAAGGTTTTCTGTCTACTCCTTCCTTGAATACTTTGAGCCTAACTTTGGGTGTCCCAGGATACATTAAGGGGTTTTCTAAGCAGTAGTTAAGCTGAGATTCACCTTTAGATGGCACATAGCACTGAGAACAAGCTTGAGAATTATGGGCTTTCCCATATCTGGGTCAAATTCTTAGGCTTTGTTCTCTCCCTTCACACAAATAATTTATCCTCTGTCTTAGAGGAGATGTGTGACCACAGGCAAAAGCAGAAGTGCTCACTGGGACTTTCCTCACTACCTTTTTCTTTTCCACTAAAGTATAAATTTCTTCCTGTGCACTGGCCAATCAGCCACTTGCCTATTCCTGAACATGCACTGTGCTTTCCTGATACCATTGTTACTTGATGTCTGTTTGTTTGTTTGCAAGTCTCATTTCCTCTCCCTTTACTTGGCGAAGGATTTCTTGTTTCTTTTTTCTTTTAAAAATAATTTTAACACAAAAGAATAGGAGATTAATAGTGGTTATTACATTGCATATTGTCATCTTCAATGTAGTTGCTCAGATTACAAGATGTAGGCATGAAAAAATAATCAAACGATGAAAGCACGAACCATTCTTTTTTGATGAACCAGTAGAGATTAGTAGTATAATTATCTATCATATATATTCAAATAAATTTATTATATACATATATATATAAAATCTTTTCCCTTCTTTTTTTCCTCCTTTTCTTATCCTAGTTCTTCTTTCCTTTTGAGCAGTTTCTTCCCCTTTCACATTCATAATATCTACTGTACATTTTGGATCTTACTTTTTCAGTTTTTTACACTACAGAGACAATATGATGTTTAATCCATTTTTTTGCCAGTATCACGCTGATTTTCTCACAATACTTTTGTAGTACAACTTCAAGTCAGAGATTGTGATGCCTCCTGCCTTGCCTTTGTTGTCCAGGATTGCCTTTGCCATTGTAGGTTTCTTCTGTTTCCAGATGAATTTTAGGAATGTTTTCTCTAGATCTGTGAGGTATGCTAATGGTATTTTGGCTAAGGATTTCCTATACCTCATAACAGCTTTCTCCAAAGAATCCCCTCTTAGGTACTTACTCCCCCTTCCTGTAATGATGGGCGGCCCTCCTTATGCCATGGAGACTGCACGCAACTCTGTTTTGCATGCTCTTGTAATCTGTGACCTGTAATGGCTCCTCCCTTAGTCTGGGAGCAGCTTGAGGACAAGCAGAAGGGTCTTCTCATCTGTGTACTCTGTTGAGTGAAATATAGGAATGTGTTCAGATGAATGGCATAGTCTCTGGACATGGAGCTACTCCTGTTGTCTTCAGTGCCTTCCATCTAGATCTCTGAATTTTCCAAAAATCTTTACCAATTTCTGATTTTAAACCCCAGATATCTTGGTCCTTATTTCTCTCCTGCATCTCCTTTTCCTCTTCATTTCTCTTTTTCATCTAAGAAATATGGATAAGATTTGGACCCAACCTTATATTAATTTAATTATGACTTATTTGGTCCAGATGCCACCAATCTAACTGTATAGTATGCTAAATTGGAACTTATAACTGAGGCCACAAGATACAATAAATATCACTTTCCATGTTAACCAAACTGAATATAGGACTCTCAATGCCCACTCCTCACACTGGGGCCATACAAAAAGTCAAAAGTAGATTTGAAGATAAAGATTTGTGAGAATTATTTCTATGGAGAGAACTGTGCCAGGAGGCACCATCCCCAAACCAGGAAAGGTGAAAAGTATGCCTCCAGAGAAGGGGAAACCAAGCCACTACTCAGGGACTCTGGTGGCTGGGGGACACAGTAGACTAGACTGGTATCTGACTCTGCTGAAAAATCCCAGCCAGCCAGTCTGGCTAGCTGCTGAAGGGCAGATCAAAGAAGAGGTAGAGACTGGGATCTGCCTGCACCACAAGGGTTTACTGGGACAGGTGAAGCAAGAGGCTTTCTGTGGATCTGACGTGGACACGAGTTGTGGTGAGCCCTGAGATCGGCTGGCCGTGGGTTAATACAACAGCCTAGAAAGAATTGCAGGCCTGGACACAGGGGCAACAGAAAGAGTTGATGACCTAGCAACCTAGAGAAACATCACCTAGGTGAGAAATCTCTGGGACTGGGAAAGGTAAGGCAATAGAGCCTCCAAATAACCCACAAAAGTGTTCAACACTGAAAGAGCTTTAAACAACTGTCAAGAGTCAGAAAACACAAAGTTGTGGGGACAGTGTTTGTTTGTTTGTTTTCTTGTTTTTTGCTATTTTGTTTTGTTTTGAGACAGGTTCTCGCTATGGGAATCAGGCTGCCTTGAACTCATTATGTAGCCCAGGCTGGCCTCACACTGGTGGATCCTCCTCCCTCAGCCTTCTGCTTGCTATGATTACAGGTGTGAGCCTGGTGAGGACAGTGTTAGTTAAACAAAGACTTTCTGCTTCCTGTCACCTGTCCCCTACATACCTGCTTCTGACCTTATATGCAGTCCCAGAATGACAAAAGGAATCAGCAAACTGGGATGGAAGACAGAAGAAATCAGTTCCTAAGCAGGCCTAACTTTATGGGGAGAAAGGAATTGTAATTTCGGGCAAAGTTGGAAACTTTTACTTTTCCCTGGGATTGAGCAGCTAGATTGTAAATCATGTTTTATAAGTTAACGTGATTTTAGGAATTTTATTTAAGAATAATTTTTTAAGAAGTTTTAGAATAGCTCAACTTTCAATTCAACAACAGGATAATAACTTCCTCCTCTGAATAAATCTTAAAATTATATGATGGTAAGACTGGGGATGTAACGCAATGGTAGAATGGTTGTCCAGCATATGTGAGGCACTAAATTCCATCTTCAATATTGCCAAAAAAAAAAAAAAAAAAAAAAAAAAAAGATGTTGGTTATATAACATAAATTTACTTGTTTAATATACTGGTTAAACAATATACCAGTTACAAAATTCTCATAGAATTCCTGCCCCAACAGGGGTTGGCAATCATTTTTTTATAAAAGATTGAGTAAGAAAAATTCGGGGTATTTGAAGCTATACAGTCTCTGTCTAGTCAATTCTGCTGTTTTAGCACTAAAGCAGTCATAGATAATACTTCAGTGAATGAGTGTAGTTGTGTTGCAATAAAACTTTATTTACAGAAGCCAATGGAGGGCCAGATGATAGTTTGTTGACCTCTGCCCTAGATTTCTTGAAAGCAGAAGCTTTGTTTGCCTTATCCGGGATGCTTTGCATGCTATTGTTTTTGTTTTTTTGGGGGGTGGGGTGGAGGGATTACCAGGAATTGGACTCATGACCTTGTGTCTGCTAGGCAGGCACTTATGCCCCAGGCACTCTGCATGCTATTGTTTGCTTGTGTTTTTTTGGTGTTTTTTTGTTTGTTTGTTTGTTTTTGTTTTTTTGTGGCACCAGGGATTGAACTCACAGCCTCACGCCTGCCAGGCAGGTGCTTAAGCCACTGAGCCAAACTCCCGGCCCTAGTTTTTTGAGACAGGGTCATGCTATGTTGTTCAGGCCAGCCTTGCACTCGCATTGTAGCCCAAGTTGGCCTGAAACTCACAATGCTCCTCCTACTTCAGCCTCCCTAGTGCTGGGATTGAAGGCGTGCGCCACCACGCCCAGCACTGCTTGCTATTGTTAATAATGATTGGTTGAAATACAGCAGTCTCTCCACCACCTATGTTGTAGTTCAGTTTGTATCAACAAATCATCTTGCTGTCTTTTCATAAAGTCCTGAGATTAAAGGGCTTGATCCTTGGTGAGAAGAATTTGAGTTGTTCGACTGCATGTAGTCAAACTCAGCTTACGTGAGAGATCTGTGTGGTGCTTTGGAGAACATAAACTTAGAGTTCAAAGCAGGCATATTCTATGACATTTAAATCCTGTGCATAGGCTCTGTAACTGTGTAATTAAAATGTAAACTTCAACTCAACAGGACCTCTTTCCTTTATCCTTTTAAGATTGACATAGCAGGATGTCCTGTATGAAGGGACAAAAGATAAAAATTTGCTAAATGAAGGAAGGGCATTTCTACTCAGCAAACAGCCAATGGAATACTCAAAAGTATGAATGTGATAAAGGACACATTGTTACAGAAAAGATTCTGTTCATTTGGTTGGAGGGTGAGGAATTCAAAAGTTGGGATCGAGCATCCAATGCCAACTAAAAGCTGGCTTATAATCTCAAGGTTTATCATGCCATGACTTTAGCCGGGCAGGGTAGCATGACAATTTGTAAATGATGCAGACATTTTATTGAGATTTTGTTGATTGACCAAGTTAACAGCACCATTAAGACTGGTAATGAGCTTCTAAGAGTTCAGGGTTTGTGCTTGAATTGCGTAGATCCAATGGAACTACCTGAATAACTACTGTGTGCCAGAATTGCGGTAGATAAAATTATAGGCAGGAAATACAGCAGAGAGACTTAAAACAAGAGTCCGGAAGCCACACGGCCTATCTTGGACTAATGGTTCCATTGTTTTTCTGACTGTGAGGTTTTAAGCAAGTAACAAGCAAACCTCTCCATGCTTCAGTCTCCCTATCTGTAGGCTGATGAAGCAAAAGAGTTCCTGAATTGAATTTGTTGTGGGAATGAAATAATAAAACATGTCTTAAATTTTCAGCACAGTGCCTGGCACATGGTGAGTTCTCAAACAACAGTAGCTTATTTATTTGTTTATTTAGGCAGTACTGGGAATTGAACCCTATTCCCATCTTTAAAAGTCAAAATAATGCTCATAAGAACCTCCAAGAAGAGGCTCCACAAAAGTGTTACATTATTCTCTATCATAGAAAGTTTGTTGTCAAAATTATCTTTGCTTCATTAGGAGGTATAATAATAGTTTTATGTCATGTCCCTGGCTGCTATTCAAATACAAGCCCACTATCCTTCCATTGTTTTATTTTTCTGTTTTGTTTTGTTTTGATTTTAAGTCAGGAAAGAGCTAAAATTTGGCTCTGAAAATTCCCTTAATTTGCAAGAAATAATAATCCCCTGGGAATCCAGTCGTTGACCAAAGAGGAAAAACAAAGCTCTAACAAGAAATGACCAACATCAAAACCACGGGGTTTTCAGAATTAAATTGTTGAATTCCTGTCCCATTCTGTCTTGGATATTCTCTCAATATATAGGCCAAAGGTAACAGAAATTGTTGCCGCAAGCGAAACTCTTCGTGGGTAGCGACCTTGGTGATGCCTTGGGCAGCATCAGGCCAGAGCTGAAAGGCACGGACTACTGAGTCATTCCTCAGGGAGGGATTTCTTTAAAGCAGCTTCAGACAAAGGAAAAGGCACCCTCTGACCTCTGAACAATTTTCCCTGGCAATTTCCAGAATATTCGCTTCCAGAAACATTTCTCCCTTTGTTTCATTCCCATCAAGAAGCTTTTAAAGGACACCCACTCACCTCTGGGAAGCACCAAAGATCTAAGGGGGGCAGATTACACAACCAGTGCTTAGGGCCTTGGAAATTTAGCAGCTAAGCTGCTGACATGCAAAGACGACACACAGACAGGAAGAGGAATCATGGGCAGACAGAAAATTACAGTGTTATACTGTCCCTGCCGGAATCATTTAGCTTCCCCCAGCCTCAATTTCCTCTTCATCACTGAAGTAGGGACTTACGGAGCTCCAGTGTTCTGTGAGCTGCAGGTGAGTGTGATTGAGTACTTTTGGGCACTCAATCAGAAAAAATAAAAGACAGAGAGAGAGATAAGGAGGAGGCCTTTAATGAGGAGGGCATGGGAAAGCTTCATGGGTGGGGAGGGGGTGCAGAAGCTCTCAGTGAGAGCAAAGAAATGTAGTTACTTTTTTCAGTTTTGGTTGGGGGAGGAGTTTGAGAGGTGGGCAAAATGACATATCAACAGTTGATTTGAAGGAGCATCTGCCTGTGTAAAATAGGACACAGAAAGATTTACTGGGGGTTGGGGGTGGAGGCTTGGGGGATTGTGGAGTCTTGGGATTGAAGAGGGCTCGGCACATGTGCAAAAAGAGGGTGGGAGGTTTATCTCTGAAATGAGAAGGAGAACACAGAGGTTACTCTCAGAGAGCGAAGTTGTTTCTATGTCTGGTACCAAGTTAGGCGGATGTCATGTTACAGATAGCTAAGCCCCAGGCTAGCAAAATCTCAGAGTGAATCTGGAATTTGATAGACATTTTCACTCTTAAATGGATGAGTACTGAAAATATGCTCCTCAGTGAACTAAATAAGTCACACATATGTAACCATCGCATTGTTGCACTTGGGTGATGAACCGAAACAAAATCTATGTATATAAAAAATTATTTAAGACAGCTAAAGAAAAAGAATTTTGAGTGAAAAATAGTTTTCTCAGGGTCATCTTCAGATTTCATTTTTAATGTGAAATATTTATTTGAAAACAATAGAGCAATCATAATAAAAAAGATAGTCATATAGCTGGTTTCTCTGGATTCGCTGAGGCAAAAGTTTTGTGCTAATAATTTTTTGGATAATGTTTGATATAATGTTATATTTTTTATCCTAAATAACTTCTGTGAATTTAATAATATGCAATGTGCTGATGATTGTTACTCTCTTAGTGACTGATTGTGAAATTGTTTTGCTTTGGTTTCATACTTTCCTTTTGTTTAAAAGAAAAGAGTCATGTAGGCCTAGGACAAGACTCTCCATTTATTTTTGTACCTATTTATTAATATTAATTATTGCCCACTCTGTAATGTGTCAAGCTGGTCCTCAGCAGGCTACAGCTGTTCAAGAGTCAGAATTTTAATAACCATACCTTACCCTCTGAGTAACAAAAGACAACAATATGTGATGTATTAACTATTGCTATTCTCCTACTGTTTGCTTATGAACTTTTGTTTTGCTTTTTTTCCAAAAATAAATAAATAAATGGAAAAAAAATCTGGAATTTGGTGCAAGCACATTCTCTGTGCAGGTAAACAAAGGAAATCCCCAACTACCACAGATTACAGAAGAGACAAGTCTCCTTAAATTGTCAGGAGGGCGGGGGCAGAGATAGCTCCTACTCCTGAAAGAAGAATTGCAAAAATAAAATTTTTAGAATTTTAGCATAAGCAACAATATTTATTTAACTCATTAATGAGAAAACCAATAAGGGAGAAAAGCTGATTCAAAGACTATTTGAAGAAAATTGAAAATAGGCTTACAGGGTGAAATAGATTTGCAACAAGAATATATAACTTGCATATAATTAACCTTAGAAGATTGAGCTCTCTTTTGATTTGACAATCTTTATAGAGAACCCTTTTCTATCCTTGTTGTGGTCCAGCAAGGTTTATAATTATACTCCCAAGGAGAAGTTATTGGAATTCTAATCAGTTAATTCCAATCTACCACTTCCAGTTCAACTCACTGCGGGAAGAAAGACACTGAGACATATATACAGTTGGGGAGAGCCAAGGGGTCCTAAATCCAGCCAAGATGGTGGTTCACTGGAACAAAGGCCTTGACCCAGAGCCCAACCCTGGCTTTATTGATTCTCCATGAGGGTAGTGGCTCGGGGATGAGTGACAGTGAGAGTGGCGGAAAATACGTGACAGCTGTGACTACTGACTACCATGAGCTGGGCTAGTGTCTTGGTTACTCTTTACTGGTTGCTGAGACAAAACACCTGACACACAAAATTAGGGAAGGAAAGGTTTATTTAGCTTACAGTTTTTGGAGGTTTCAGTCCACAATCAGCTGGCTCCAAGGCAGGGTGGCATGGCAAAGGAACAACACTTCAAGGCAGCAACTGAACAAAAGCAGCCAAAGTAAAAAGGAGCAGCAGAGCAAGCCTCTTCTCCTCCTTTATATAGCACACAGGACACCCCCCCACCCAGGGTGGGTGTAGCATTCACAAACATCCTTGCCTTCCTTTGCACAGGATGAGGCTGTTTACAAAGTAAGAACCCTGGCTCCCTGCTGAG